>CM069159.1:33780586-33895586 GCA_035221665.1 Okamejei kenojei | reverse complement strand
CAAACAGATCCAAGTGGATCCAATATCTAGGCTTGAAGATGCACGAGGTGTCTCTGTCACTGCTGTAGTTCGTGTGGAACACACCGTAAAGATGCACCGGCCTCTATCATTGCTTCTCCAGGCACGTGCTTATAAAACAAGTTGTGTTCATTACTGGTTAATGCAACATGGTCAATGGTCACCGGCTGGTTTTAATCCGCCATAACCAGTGACCAGTGGTGTTAATCCAACACAATGATCATTCAATGTCGGTGGTGACCATTTAACAGTCTTTGATTCAACACACGCCTTGTTATCAATCGCATTATTTGTTTATTTATGGCATTAATAATCGCATAGCAATGTTATTGATCACCTGGTGCTCCGGTTATTGGCCACTTGATGTAACTTCTTTTATGCATTGTTCAATGTTGTAAAAAAGTTCCCTTCCTCGATTTGTTTGGTATGATTGCTTGGAGAAGATTTGACCCTGTTCATTCGACCTTTAAAGCTGCAACAACTCAATTCTGTTGTGACACTCAACCTCATGTGCTACACATGTGTTTTAATTCTTTGAGTATTCAGTGTCTTTTCCACCTTTTGAATGCATGTCCCCCGTCATGTGAAATGAATTCTGTAAATTTTGAATGATGAATTTTTTTGTAGAAGTACAAAGAGAATTCCAAACTCAACAAAATCTTCAGTCTTCAGCTCAATTAATTCAGAACGAGATTACACATTGCAGACTTTTGCGTTTTTACGCAAGAATGCTTTTACATTCAAATGAACTGGGAAATTGGCGCAAAGGAAACCATTTTGATCCCTCTCAATCGCTCATTCGATGAGGAGAAGGTTCCCGGTTTAAGATTTGTCAACTTTTGGCACAGGATGTTCAAACTTTAAAACAAATTCACTTAAACAGGTAGTTGTAGAAGTGGGAGGAAATAAACAACTGATCTCGTTCTGCTGGGTAGTTTATCAATTTATGAATGATATAATAATGATGTGTGCATGACAGTTCCAAATGTTTTAACTCATTAATCCGAGCTGAATTTTTCAGGCTCTGGGTAATTTGGGAGCAAAGGCAAACTCCCACTACAGCAAGCAGGAGTTAAGGTTCATAAGGTTCATTTATTGAAATTAGTGTAGTGAAATTTCACTAGCCAGGTCAGTCATACAATTTTAAAAAAAAGCAACAGACTCAGAAAACACATTTTAACATAAACATCCATCACAGTGACTCCTACACATTCCTGACTGTGATGGAAGGCGCACAATAGGTTCAGGAGCAGGCCGTTCGGCCCTTCGAGACAGCACCGCCAGATGTGTCATAGAGACTCACAGTGTGGAGGCAGTCCCTTCTGCGTCTTTCAACTGAAACTATTTGGTCCATGATCCTTTATTTCCTACAAGCGCCTCCTCAGTAATCTGGATTTAGTTTAGTTTTGCGATACAGCGAGGATACAGGCCCTTTGGTCCACACATTAACACTATCCTACACACACTAGGGACAATTTACATTTATACCAAGCCTAGTTACTGTCAAACCTGCACGTCTTTGGGGGGTGGGAGGAAACCGAAGAAAACCCACGCAGGTCACGGGGGTACAAACTCCGTTCAGACAGCACCCGTAGTCAGGATCGAACCTGTGTCTCTGGTGCTGCAAGGGCTGTAAGGCAGCAACACTACCACTGTGCCGTCGTGTCAGCCAGTGCTGCCTTCCACTGTGGTCAGGGCTCCTAAAGCAATGCTTCTCTGGAGGTTCTGCCGGATGTACAAGAAGGTTTGAGATAAACTTACTCGTAGAGTAGAGCGTAGAGGTGAACTCAGCATACGACTCAGACTCAGTACTAAAGCCTTTCACCGTACCTCGGTACACGTGACAATAAACTCAACTCGACACTCGGGGAAAGCATCAGGGAGGTCAGAGCGCACATATCTGCACCTCTAACACGAAGGACTCGACTGTTACCCGGTTATCAAGGGACTCAGACACCTGGCTCCTTGTTGCATCAAAGCTGAGCCCATTCTACAAGGGACATCGCAAGAAAGACGAAGGCAAGGATGGTCGCTTCAAGTCCCACTGGAGGTGAGTGTGGGCTTGGTACCCCACGCACTGCACACACCCTGACCTCAACGTGCACCCACGCTCCCATGTGGCATCATTATCAAGGGTGTGTGTGTATGTCTATGTGTCATTGTATGTGTGTGTGTCAGTGTATGTGTGAAAGTGAGCATGTGTGTGTGTCAGTGTGTTTCTGTCTGTGTGTCTGTGTCTCCATGTGTGTGTCAGTGTATCTGAGTGTGAGAGTGAACTTGTCTGTGTGTGTTTCTGTCTGTGTCTCCGTGTGTGTGTGTGTGTCTGTGTGTGTGTGAGTGTGTGTCAGTGTGAGCTTGTGTCTGTGTGTGTTTCTGTCTGTGTCTCCGTGTGTGTGTGTGTGTGTGTGTGTGTGTGTGTGTGTGTGTGTGTGTGTGTGAGTGTGAGCTTGTGTCTGTGTGTGTTTCTGCCTGTGTCTCCATGTGTCTGTGTGTGTCTGTGTGTGTGTGAGTGTAACTGAATGTGAACATGTGTGTGTCAGTGAGCTTGTGTCTGTGTGTGTTTCTGTCTGTGTCTGTCAGTCTCCGTACGTGTGTGTGTGTGTTATCGCTCGTGTGTGTGTGTCAGTGTATCTGAGTGTGATCGTGTGTATCAGTGTGAGCTTGTGTCTGTGTATGTTTCTGTCTGTGTGTCTGTGTCTCCGTATGTTCGCGTATGTGTGTGTGTAATCGCGCGTGTGTATAAGCGTACATATGCGCACTGATGTAGGGCGTTTTACAGCCCAACTCCTCTGGCTCCACATAAAACAATTGCAGCGTGCAGTTGTGTTTCTAGGCCACTGTCGTTACGACTGGTGAATGAATCTTATTTGCAGGGGATGCTTGACTGAGCAGTCTCCCACTTTCTCATTAATTCACTTCAAGTCAAGGCAGCCTCACAGCAAATTAAAAAAATAATAATCTTGGGTAGATGTCACCCAGGAAGATTGTGTTTGGAGATATTTAACACAGCTCTAAATGCTGGGCTGATACAATCTTTTAAGGAGATTTTACTGTCTCTTGTTATTTCCTGGTAGTTCAGATGCCGCAGAAACACAAAACTTATCACCTTTACCGAAAATTGCTTCACAAACTAAAGTACATGAAAGTGACGACAGCAGGAATATATTCCAGCGGCATTCATCTCCTGGCCCAGGAAGTTCCTTCCACAGAAGTAGAATCGTTTTTTAAAAAATGGCTTCAGGATGTAGTGGAAAGTGGTTTATGGATTGGCGTATGTTCATTCCCTTCATAAAATTCATCACCTCCGGGCCACTCTCTCCCCTGTTAAGTGAAGCCTTAAAATCCACCTCATTTGCTAAGCCTTCCTTCACCTGTCTTACTGTTAGCTTGCGTGGTTGGCATTATAACTAAATCTGAAGGCACTCATGTGGAACACGATGAATTATTCTTACTTACTGACTATGACACAGGAGGATTCGAGTGGATTCACGCTGGCCCCAGCATTGCAATCCTCTGTTCCCTAACAGTGCCTCCTCAGTAATCAGCATTTAGTTTAGTTTAGAGACACAGCATGGAAACAGGCCCTTTGGCCCACCGAATCCGCACTGAATCCAGAACCAGGGGCCACAGTTTAAGAATAAGGGGTAAGCCATTTAGAACGGAGACGAGGAAACACTTTTTCTCACAGAGAGTGGTGAGTCTGTGGAATTCTCTGCATCAGAGGGCGGTGGAGGCCGGTTCTCTGGAAGCTTTCAAGAGGGAGCTAGATAGGGCTCTTAAAGATAGCGGAGTCAGGGGATATGGGGAGAAAGCAGGAACGGGGTACTGATTGGGGATGATCAGCCATGATCACATTGAATGGCAGTGCTGGCTCGAAGGGCCGAATGGCCTACTCCTGCACCTATTGTCTATTGTCTATTGACCAGCGATCCCCGCACATTAACACTACCCTGCATACACTAAGGACAATTTATATTTATACCAAGCAAAACATTTACCTACAAACCTGTGGAATGTGGGAGGAAACCGAAGATCCTCGAGTTTTCTACATTATTGAAAATCATTGCTATTTCGACAGCTGCTGTCATAAGAATTTTCCAAACCCCATTTGAGTAGAAAATGTACATGGCATTACTGAAGTCTACACGCAAAGATAAAGAGTGTTTTTTGTGCCATGTTACAGAACAGCCTCTGTACTGCATTCAAGCCCTGTGTTGTGTGGGAAGGAACTGCAGATGCTGCTTGATACTGAAGATAGACACAAAGTGCTGGAGTAACTCAGCGGGACAGGCAGCATCTCTGGAGAGAAGGAATGGGTGACGTTTGGAGTCGAGACCCTTCTCCACACTAATTACTTGCTTACTTGCTGCCGTTTTACAGTCATAAGGAATAGGAGTAGAATTAGGCCATTCGGCCCATCAAGTTTTATCGGCCATTCAATCATAGCTGATCTATCTCTCCCTCCTAACCCCATTCTCCTGCCTTCTGCCCATAACCTCTGACACCTAATCAAGAATCTATCTATCTCTGTCTTAAAAATATCCACTGAATTGGCCTCCACAGCCTACTGTGGCAATGAATTCTACAGATTAACACTCATTAGTCCCATTAATACAATGACACTACAAATAACCATGCCTCATCGAGCCCGTCCCATCTTTCCTTCATCTGATTTGTTCTGAACCGTTTCATATATCTCCCCGGCTCTCAGTCTGAAGAAGGGTCTCGACCCGAAACGTCGCCCATTCCTTCTCTCCAGAGACGCTGCCTGTCCCGCTGAGACCCTCCAGCATTTTGCGTTTATCTTCGGTGTAAGCCAGCATCTGCAGTTCCTTCCTGCACACCATGGTAATTGATACTGTTTTCCTTCAAATTATTTCTGAAAGAATTCCTGTCAGATTTCTGTGGCGAGCTCATCCGTTTCTCAACAACACTGATGCAAATCACACCGCTTGACCATCCCGGTTCAATTTTCCAGATCATTACATCATTAAAGAGAGCTTTCTGGAGGCTGTAACATAGAAAATAGGTGCAGGAGTAGGCCATTCGGCCCTTCGAGCCAGCACCGCCATTCAATGTGATTATGGCTGATCATCCAGAATCAGTACCCCGTTCCTGCTTTCTCCCCATATTCCTTGATTCCGTTAGCCCCAAGAGTCAAATCTAACTCTCTCTTGAAAACATCCAGTGAATTGGCCTCCACTGCCTCCTGTGGCAGAGAATTCCACAGATTCACAAATCTCTGGGTGAAATCGTTTTTCCTCATCTCAGTCCTAAATGGCCAACCCCTTATTCTTAAACATGCACTCCACACACTCTGGGAAAGGGCATCTGTAGCCAATCAGCAGTGGGTGCGGAGAAGGCAAATCAGTTGGACCTCCTGCCTGAAACCCAGCGTGACTTTGAGTTTGAGTTTAGTTTATTGTCACGGGTACTGTGAAAGGCGTTTTGTTGCGTGCTAATCAGTCAGCTGAAATACACACATGCCTATAATCGAGTCATCCACTCTGTATCGATACACCATAACGTGAATAACGTTTAATGCAAGGTGAAGTCCAGTGAAGATCAAAGGTACTTCCAGGCTTCCAATGAGGTAGATAGTTGCTCAGGACCGCTCTCTGGTTGTGATAGGATGGTTCAGTTGCTGGACAACAGCTGGGAAGAAACGGTCCCTGAATCTGGAGGTGTGCGTTTTCACACTTCTGGACCTTGTGTCTGATGGGAGAGGGGGGAAGAGGGAGTGGCCGGGCTGCGATTGATGGGCTCGACTGATGGTCCTACTGGCCTTGCCGAGGCAGCGCGAGGTGTCAATGGAAGGGAGGTTGCTTTGTGTGACGGTCTGGGCTGTGTCCACAATTCTCTGCAGTCTCTTGCAGTCTTGGACGGCGAGCGAGTTTGCTGCACTCCCCCCAACTGAGATGAAACAACTTTACAAGGCTGATCAGTCATTGAGTTGCTGACTGACAGCCCGGATGTGACTTGTGACGTCTTGCCCCTCTCTGCTGCCAATGTCCAGAGTCCCCCCGTTGCCGGACAGAGAGAGAGAGAGAGAGAGAGAGAGAGACAAACCAACACACCATCTACTCTGGTTACAGTGTTAGCCACTCCAGCACTGCTCGCAATTAAAGAAGCCAGTCAAGCAAATCTAGGTCTCATTTTCTCACCAATCAATTATTTTTTAATTAAATTGTCATCTTGAAAATCCTAATTGGGTTACGGCTTGCTCCATCTCTGGGCTGCGTTTAAATGTCAGATTATCTCAGCTCAGTCCGGGGCAACTATCTATCTCTCTACACAGGAGGTGTCAGCTGGACTAGGACAGTCCAGGGTCAGGCTAACTGTCGGGACAATGATATGACCTGCCCCAGACAAAACATGCCCAACTATCCCATCCTCATGAATCGCCTTCAATAACCTCCCTGCCATTGACACGAGGCCCACTGGCCAAGCACTTCATGGATCATCTCATTTCATTCACTATACCGCCTGCACACACTCTGTTGGCCGTTTAGTTTGGAGATACAGCACATAAACAGGCCCTTTGGCCCATTGAGACCACGTCGACCAGCGAACCCCACACATTTACATTACCCTGCACCCACTGGGGACAATTTACATTTACCAAGCCGACTAACCTACAAACCTGCACGTCTTTGGAGTGTGGGAGGAATCTGAAGATCTCGGAGAAAACCCACGCGGGTCACGGGGAGAACGTGCAAACTCCGTACAGACAGCGCCCGTAGTCGGGATCGAACCCGGGTCTCCGGCGCTGCATTCGCTGCAAGGCAGCAACTCTCCCGCCGTGGCGTAAAATCAATTTTATCAAATTGATAAAAGAATCGCATTTCCATTGCCACCCTCACAAATTCAAGTCATTTAGAGGCGGCACGGTGGCGCAGCGGTAGAGTTGCTGCCTCACCGCGCGAGACCCGGGTTCGATCCTGACAACGGGCGCTGTCTGTACGGAGTATGTACGTTCTCTCAATGCCCACGTGGGTTTTCTCCGGGAGCTCCGGCTTCCACCCACACTTGAAAGACATACAGGTCTGCAGGTTAATTGGCTTCTGTAAAGGTTAGAAATTGTGCCTAGTGTGTGTGTGTGTGTGTGTGTGTGTGTGGGTATGTGTGTGTGTGTGTGTGTGTGTGTGTGTGTGTGCCTAGTGTGTGTGTGTGTGTGTGTGTGTGGGATAGTATAAGGGGTGATCGCTGGTCAGTGCAGACTCAATGGGCCGAAGGGCCTTACTCTGTGCTGCTTCTCCAAACTAAACTAAGCCAAGCGATCGTTGGATAATGAAATGCTTTCAAAATGCAGGAAGAGTGGCAAGCAATATGTACACGGCAAGATCACAGACAACTGCACAATGAGTTAATGGTCAGATAATCTAGGTTTAACAGTGTGTTGGTTAAGGAATTAATTTTGGTTGAGAATTAACTCTCTTCATTGGCACAATGCCAGGCAGTCTTTTACTGAACGAGTCTTGCATGATCACCAGAACATTGAGAGTTCCAGTCTTGCATCAGTTTTACTTTTCGCTTTGATCAGTTATCTATATTTTCCATACATTTGGAAGCTGGGATAACTTGATGGTAGTGGTTAATCTTACACAGTTTAATAATTCCACAACCCACAGGAACACCTGTTCTAACTTAAGTATCACCATTGAAAGACATTTTAAATGCCTCCGTGGTAATGTTTTTTGACAGCAATCTCTCTCCATAGCAACCCCTCATCGGAAGAGGTTCATGATTCATACATTTTGAAATCTTCTCAAGTACACCTGGGCAATGCAAAGACGTACATCAAAGCAGCTCGCATTCGCCCGCTGAGATCGACATCCAATAATTCGAGTAATAGAGCTGGCTTGACTTGACTTGAATTAACTGGAGGTGCACAGCCCCTGTTCTCTGTGGGGTGGCAAGGTGGCGCAGCGGTAGAGTTGCTGCCTCACAAGGCCAGAGACCCGGGTTTGATCCTGACTGTGGAATTCTCTGCCTCAGAGGGCGGTGGAGGCAGGTTCTCTGGATGCTTTCAAGAGAGAGCTAGATAGGGCTCTTAAAGATAGCGGAGTCAGGGGATATGGGGAGAAGGCAGGAACGGGGTACTGATTGGGGATGATCAGCCATGATCACATTGAATAGCGGTGCTGGCTCGAAGGGCCGAATGGCCTACTCCTGCACCTATTGTCTATTGACTACAGGTGCTGTCTGTACGGAGTTTGCACGTTCTCCCCGTGACCACGTGGTTTTTTTCTGGGTTTCCAATTTCCTCCCACACTCCAAAGACGTGCAGGTTTGTAGGCTAAATTGTAAATAGTCCCTAGTGTGTGTAGGGTAGTGTTAGTGTGTGGGGATCGCTGGTCAGTGCAGACTCGGTGGGCCGAAGGGCCTGTTTCCGTGCTGTATCTCTAAACCACTGTACACCTTCCCAAACGTGTCAAACCGAGATGACTCAATCTGTGAGCCCCAACTCTCAACCACATGAAGCACCCAGATGGCCCTGCACTCTCTAACCCATGGCTTCCCAACTTGCTGGCCAACTCCAGATTCAGGGACAGTTTCTTCCCAGCTGTTATCAGGCAACTCAACCATCCTATCGTCAACTTGAGTGCGGTCCTGACCTCCCATCTACCACATCAGAGACCCTCAGACTATCCTTAATCAGACATTACTGGACCTTATCTTGCAGTAAACACTATTCCCTTTATCCTGTATCTGTATCAGTGCTTTCCTCTCTAACTTTGACTCTAACTGCTCCCTAGCTTACCTTTCCAACCCAGGAACTCTGATCTGTATTCTCCAAACCATGCCCTTCCACGACCCTCTCTGCCAAACCTGCCCCCAAGCCTGTTCTTCTCAATCCCTACTCCCCAAATCTGACTGCATGGCCCCCAGTTCCCAACCTAAGACCTCCAGTCCAGAATCCCCAACCTGGGAACCCCCCTCCCCCCAACCCCCCCCCCCCCCCCACCTCCAATCCACTCTCCCTCGATCACTTTGCTAAAGCAAGCAGGTAATGTTTACAATTATTCTGCCATACTATTGAGAAGAAAGTTGGAATGTTGAGAAATTAAATTAACAAGAGGTGGAGCATGAAATAAATTAATAATCTCTAAACCAAACCTAATTTAAGGCAATGTTTTTAATGTCATGCTTTGTGTGACCAGTGTAAGACCTACTAAACACTGCAGGATACCATCAAGATTCTGCCTCTCTCACTGGAAGAAGCTCAAAGTCAATCTGTGTCCTTTCATCTCCTCGTCTCGCAATTAACATAATGATGACATTTTTAATGGAATTGCAGAACTTAATTCCCTGATTCTGATGCCAGATTCATTTAACACACAGATCTCTCCGAATTCAAAGGCAATATTTGCAGCTTCAGCTGTTTGGGATCTTTTGGCATGTTTCCCCCCTCTCTGCTCGTCAAATGATGGCTAGCACGGTGGCGCAGCGGTAGAGTTGCTGCCTACAGCGCCGGAGACCCGGGTTCGATCCCGACTACGGGTGCAGTCTGTGCGGAGTCTGTACGTTCTCCACGTGACCTGCGTGGGTTTTCTCCCAGATCTTCAGTTTCCTCCCACACTCCAATGACGTGCATGTTTGTAGGTTAATTGGCTTGGTGTCAATGTAAATTGTCCCTGGTGTGTGTAGGTTAGCGTTAGTGTGCGGGCATCGCTGGTCGGCGTGGACCCGGTGGGCCAAAGGGCCTGTTTCCGCGCTGCATCTCTAAACTAAGCTAAACCAAACTACACCAAACTGCAACCTGGTGTGGCGGCAATCCCCAGGGAGGGGGGCTACCCCGACCCCTGCTTCATCCCCCAATCTACAAATGTGTAAGAAGGAACTGCAGATGCTGGTTTATACCGAAGGTAGCCAGAAAATTGCTGGAGTAACTCAGTGGGTCAGGCAGCATCTCTGGAGAAATTCAACAGATGAAGTTTTGGGTCGGTACCCATGTTCCATGCTGCATGAATCCATGACTCTATTTGGGAATATCCAAGTTATTCTTGGACATGCAACAACCTTTGGCAGCCGACAGTCTTGTTGACGTTGTATCAGGCTCTGGGGAACCGTTATTGAGGGGGTGTGTCGGAAGGAACTGCAGATGCTGGTTTGAACCAAAGATAGACACAAAACGCTGGAGCAGCTCAGCAGGACAGGCAGCATTGGATAGGGCCTGCTGGTTAGTAAGGAGGGCCGTTCCTATGGAAGGCCTCACTGCCTCTGCCCATGAATTCAAGAGAGAGTTTGATTTGGCTCTTAGGGCTAACGGAATCAAGGGATATGGGGCGAAAGCAGGAACGGGGTACTGATTGGGGATGATCAGCCATGATCGTATTGAATGGCGGTGCTGGCTCGAAGGGCCGAATGGCCTACTCCTGCACCTGTTTTCTATGTGTCTATGAACGTGTTCAATGAGGTGGGCTGAAATTATGCAAATTTAAGACATGGGCCAGATATGATTGTGTGGGCTAACTCCCGTTTTGCATTACTGCAACGGGCAGCACTTTAAGACAGGTGTCTCGACCCAAAACGTCACCCATTCCTTCTCTCCAGAGATGCTGCTTGTCCCGCTGAGTTACTCCAGCGTTTTTAAACCAGCATCTGCAGTTCCTTCCTACATTATAAAGACAAGCCATCTCATTATTAAGGTGCCAACCCATGTGGTCTCACGGTAGTTCCCAAGTGAAATATGTTTGGAATAGTCACACAAAGTCTGCCAGTGACAGATTGAAATAACCTAAGATTATCTGAAATTCTAAGATCACACTAAACAATTCCGCCTGTATTTCTTCTCATTTAGTTTAGAGATACAGCGTGGAACCGGGCCCTTTGGCCCACCGAGTCCGTGTCAACCCACGATCACCTGTATACTATTTATATCCTACACGCCAAGCCAATTAACCTACGAACCTGCGCGTCTTTGGCGTGTGAGATTAAACCAGAGCACCCGGAAAAAAACCACAGGGTCACAGCACCCGCGGTCAGGATTGAACCCAGGTCTCTGGCGCTGTGAGGCGGCAACTCTCCCGCTGTGTCACCGTGACGCCGCATTTTCATCCTTTAATTTTGTGCGTTACCACCACCAAGTCTTCCGAACAAGAGGATTTCAGTACAGGAGTAAAGAGGTTCTTCTGCAGTTGTCTAGGGCTCTGGTGAGACCACACCTGGAGTATTGTGTACAGTTTTGGTCTCCTAATTTGTAGGAAGGACATCCTTGTGATTGAGGCAGTGCAGCCTAGGATCACGAGACTGATCCCTGGGATGGCGGGACTGTCATATGAGGAAAGATTGAAAAGACTAGGCTTGTATTCACTGGAGTTTAGAAGGATGAGTGGGGGATCTTATAGAAACATATAACACTATAAAAGGACTGGACAAGCTAGATGCAGGAAAAATGTTCCCAATGTTGGGTGAGTCCAGAACCAGGGGCCACAGTCTTAGGATAAAGGGGAGGCCATTTAAGACTGAGGTGAGAAAACATTTTTTTACCCAGAGAGTTGTGAATTTGTGGAATTCCCTGCCACAGAGGGCAGTGGAGGCCAAGTCACTGGATTGATTCAAGAGAGAGTTGGATAGAGCTCTAGGGGCTAGTGGAGTCAAGGGATATGGGGAGAAGGCAGGCACGGGTTATTGATAGCGGACGATCAGCCATGATCACAATGAATGGCGGTGCTGGCACGAAGGGCCGAATGGCCTCCTCCTGCACCTATTTTCTATGTTTCTATGTTTCTATGTTTCTATGTAACCTACATCAGATCCCAGCCTGGTAACATCTAGTTTAAAAATTCTTAACTTTTATCAATTTTTTAAAAAAGTTTCTACTTAACCTGCTCTGGTCCGACGAACCTCAAAGATAGTTGGTTCCTTACCGGCTTCCAAAGCCCAGTTCCTAAGGCTCTCTCAAATCCCCTCTCAGAAAAGATCTCCGTCTCTCTCCTTAAAGGGCCTGTCCCACTTACGCGACTTTTTCGACGACTGCCGGCACCCGTCATAGGTCGCAGAAAATGTTCAACATGTTGAAAATTCAGCGGCGACCAGAAAGACGCTACGCCTCATTGGGCGACTGAGGAGACGACTCACGACCATACAGGCGACATGTCGCAGGTGACGCCTGTATGGCCGTGAGTAGTCGCCCAAAGAGTCTGCTCACAGCTGACCTGTAACGACCTATGACGGGTGCCGGCAGTCGCTGAAAACGTTGCGTAAGTGGGACAGGCCCATAACGGTATAAACATTAAAATCTCAATTTTTGTGGTAACTAACCTACAAAAAGCCGCGTAAGTGGGACTGGCCATTCAGATTCACTTTTCAACCTACGCTCTTGACCAAGCTACACAGAACCAGCTCGGATTTCACCTTAAGTAGCCCAGTTTTAAATTTCATTCGATGAAATGGGACCTGTGTTATTGCTCCTGCAACGTGTTGCCAATATTGTTTTTTTGGGGCCCAGTGGGACACAGTGATTCCCACTGATACATTGGCACCATGCACAGTCAGGAACGTCAGCCGGAGATTCCTGAGCATGCTCGGTGTCAATCAAAGGATGCAAATAGGAAGACAAACAGCTGAGAGAATTAGCAGCAGATGGTAACATCAGTGAATAATTGGACCGAGCGACCCCGCTGAGAGACATCCACAGACTCCACTTACAAATATCATTGGAAACAAATCATCTTGCTGTATGTAATCAGTGCTCACTGATGCTTCCTAATGTAACTGACCCGAGCTGATGTTTCCAGGTGTTCCTGACCCCTGTTTCCAGATGTTCCCAACCCTTGTTTCCAGGTGTTCCTGACCCTTGTTTACAGATGTTCCTGACCCTTGTTTCTAGGTGTTCCCGACCCTTGTTTCCAGATGTTCCTGACCCCATGTTTACAGATGTTCCTGACCCTTCTTTCTAGGTGTTCCTGACCCATGTTTCCAGGTGTTCCTGACCCTTATATCCAGATGTTCCTGACCCGTTTCCAGATGTTCCTGACCCTTGTTTCCAGGTGTTCCTGACCCATGTTTCCAGGTGTTCCTGACCCTTATTTCCAGATGTTCTTGATCCTTATGTCCAGATGTTCCTGACCCTTGTTTCCAGATGTTCCTGACCTGCCAATGTTTTTAATGGTCACTGCCCACCTGCTGTCATTTCTGATGTTACCGTGCTTGCCGCTACCTCCGGCTACTTCAAACACTCAGTGATGCTTCTGCAGCCGAAATCCAAGGTGGTCCCGGGGTGGGGGGAGGGGGAACGAAGAAAGGACGAGCACTTTTAGTAACTTTATCAGCAAAAGAAATCAAGATAAGGAGGGGCACAGTTGCTGCCTGTCAGCGCCGTAGACCCGGCTTCCATCCTGACCACGGGCGCTGTCTGTAGGGAGTTTGTACGTTCTCTGCCATCTGTGGTAGAGGAGAGGGAGAAATGGGAGGTGCTCGCATGGAAGGTCTCATCATCAGAGCCCTCACTCTGGAGACGGAGGACATGGGAGCATGGAATGGAATCCTTACAGGAGGCTGGGTGGGAGGAAGCGTCACGGATATACTTCCTGGATACAGCTGCAAACTCCAGCCATTTGATGCGGGCAATCAGGAGGTGTAACTAGAGGTTTCCCTGATCTTCCACCTAGTATACCCAGAGTCTACAAAATGGTCCACATCACCACTGCATGTCATAGTCACACAACATGGAAATAGACCCTTTGGCCCAACTTTGGCCCAACTTTGGCCCATGGCAACCAACATGCCCCGTCTACACTGCCCTCACCTGTCCGAGCCTCTATGCCAGAGGCTCCTTTCCCCGTACAGCTTAAAACTACCTGGTTTGTTTCTCATTTCACCACTTCTGATGAAGGGTCTTTGACTTTCAATTTAGTTTAATGTATAAAACCATGAGAGGAATAGATTGGGTAGATGCGCAGTCTCTAGCCCAGAGTAGGGGAATCGAGGACCAGAGGACATAGGTTCAAGGTGAAGGGGAAAACATTTAACAGGAATCTGAGGGGTAGCCTTTTCACACAAAGGGTGGTGGGTGTATGGAACAAGCTGCCAGAGGAGGTAGTTGAGGCAGGGACTATTCCAATGGTTAAGAAACAGTTAGACAGGTGCATGGTGACCCGTTGTCTTGTCAAACACGTTTCATCGTACCGTTGACCCTGTGTTAACCTACATATGACAAATAAAACGGAACTAAACTGGATTGGACAAGTTTGGAGGGATATGGACCAAACACAGGCAGGTGGGACTAGCGTAGCTGGGACATGTTGGCCGGTGTGGGCAAGTTGGGCTGGAGGGCCTGTTTCTACACTGTAGCATTCGATGACTTAATGATTTTCATTTATTGTCATGTGTACTGAGGAACAGAGAAAAGCTTATATTGCGCGCTAACCAGTCTGAAGAAGGGCTTCGGCCCGAAACGTTGCCTATCTACTTCGCTCCTTAGATGCTGCTGCACCCGCTGAGTTTCTCCAGCCCTTTGTGTACCCAGCGGGAAGACAAGACCTGATTAGAATCGAGCCATTTACAGTGTATGGAGATATGATAAGGGAATAACGTTTAGTGCAAGGTAACGGCAGTAATGTCCGATCAAAGAGGGTCAACAATGAGGTAGATAGTAGTTCAGCACCGCTCTGTAGTTGCGGTAGGATGGTTCAGTTGCTTAATACAGAAACTGTTCGGAAAAACAGTTGGGGAAAACTGTCCCAGAATCTGGAGGTGTGCGTTTTAACATCTATACCTTTTGCTCGATGGGAGAGGGGAGAAGAGGGAGTGGGCAGGGTGCGACTGGTCCTTGATTATGCTGCTGGCCTGCCGAGGCAGCGTGAGGTGTAAATGGAGTCAATGGAAGGGAGGAGGGTTTGAGTGAAGGTCTGGGCTGCGTGGAATAGATCCGTGGAACAGTTCAATGGGGAGCTCACGCATGTCGGAGTGAGTTATTGGTTCAAATCCCACTCAATGCAAGCTGACGTTCCCAGTCTATTGCTGTTGTTGGTGTCAACCTTCAGGCCAAGTATTAAACCAAGACCCCACCCGCTGCCCCACGCTTGCTGAATAGGCCAGAGAGTTGTGCAGGAAAGAACTGCAGACGCTGGTTTAAAGCGAAGGTAGACACAAAATGCTGGAGTAACTCAGCGGGACAGGCAGCATCACTGGGAGAAGATGTTTTGGGTCGAAACTACTTCTTCACACTCAATAGAAGGAAGGTTGGATTGTGTGATGGTCTGGGCAGCGTCCACATTTCGCTGCAATTCCTTACGGTTTTGGGTGGAGCTGTTCCCAAAGCAAGCTGTGGTGCTTCGAGAAAATGCTTTCCACGACCTGAAGAGGTCAAGTCTCCGGTTCCCCTCCCACTGCCCCCGATCAACTCGCTGTACATTTCCTGCAAGTCTCTTGTTACTGATCCTTGCTTGTTTCCAGCTGCTACCCAATCCACTGATGTTTCCAGCCTCTCGTTTGTGCTTCCAGCTGTTGCGATAATACTTTAAAACAATTAATTCTCAATTTGGGGTCCAGTTACAGGCGAGCGAGATAATTTGTAAGTTAAATGGATCTTTTATTACAACCAACAGACTATAAAATAACGTTCTCAAAAGTGTCATTGTTGTATTGGGGAATTGTTTATCAGTTTCACATTTCATAAGCCTGAAGACATTGATTGTATCTCAGTAATGCCCGCGGAACTGTGAACAATTCATGGAGCAATCATTTATACTGGAATGACCTCAAGCACGACATTACCTGATTTAATAGAGAAATAGATAAATAAATGATGGACCACCTGTGAGTTGAGACCCAGACCTCTCATCTCCCCCGATGATCAATATGCCAAATAGTCTCCCTCTATGATATTACGGATAATTAAATCTTGGACTTAAGGACTTACATGGTAAATGGTAGGGAATTGAGGAATGCTGTGGAACAGAGGGATCTAGGAATAACTGTGCATAGTTCCCTGAAGGTGGAATCGCATGTAGATAGGGTGGTAAAGAAAGCCTTTGGTGTGCTGGCCTTTATAAATCAGAGCATTGAATATAGGAGTAGGGAAGTCATGTTAAAATTGTACAAGGCATTGGTAAGACCAATTCTGGAGTATGGTGTACAATTTTGGTCGCCTAGTTATAGGAAGGATGTCAACAAAATAGAGAGAGTACAGAGGAGATTTACTAGAATGTTGCCAGGGTTCCAGCAACTATGTTACAGAGAAAGGTTGAACAAGTTAGGTCTTTATTCTTTGGAGCGCAGAAGGTTAAGGGGGGACTTGATTGAGGTCTTTAAAATGATGAAAGGGATAGACAGAGTTGACGTGGATACGTTTTTCCCATTGAGGGTAGGGAAGATTCAAACAAGAGGGCATGACATGAGAATTAAGGGACAGAGGTTTCGGGGTAACGTGAGGGGGAACTTCTTTACTCAGAGGGTGGTGGCTGTGTGGAATCAGCTTCCAGCAGAAGTGGTGGAGGCAGGATCGATTTTAACATTTAAGAGTAAAGTGGATAGGTATATGGACGTGAAGGGAATGGAGGGGTATGGTCTGAGTGCAGGTAGATGGGACTAGGGGAAAACAAATGGTCGGCACGGACTGGAAGGGCCGAGAGGGCCTGTTTCCGTGTTGTAATTGTTATATGGTTATATGGTTATACTTGGGAGGCATGGTGCCGCAGGGGGAGAGCTGCTGCCTTACGGTGCCAGAGACCCAGGTTCCATCCTGACTGCAGGTACTATCTGCACGGAGTCTGCACGTTCTCCCCGTGACCTGCGTGGGTTTTCTCCGAGATCTTCGGTTTCCTCCCACACTCCAAAGAAGGTTAATTGGCTTGGTATGAAAGTAAAATTGTCCCTCGTGTAAGAAGGATAGCGTAAGCATGCAGGGATCGCTGGTCGGTGCGGACTCAGTGGGCCAAAGGGCACGTTTCCATCTGTATCTCTAAACTGAACTATCTAAATCGATTCAACCAAGGCTTCATCCATAGGCGGACAGACCATTGTCTTCATGTGAGGAGGATAGGGGCTGGGGCTATGGGCAGAGGGCAAAATGGTTCCTTGAGAAGGACAGGTGTGGTCATCTAATGGGGACTGTGTGATGTGGGAAATGTCTCTCACAGGGTCATACAGAGTGGAAGATAGACACAAATGCTGGAGTCACTCTGTGGGGACAGGCAGCATTTCTGGAGCAAAGGAATGGGTGACGTTTCGGGTCCAGACCCATCTTCAAACCCAAAACGTCACCTATTCCTTCTCTCCAGAGATGCTGCCTGTCCCGCTGAGTTACTCCAGCTTTTTGTGTCTATCTTCGGTTTAAACCAGAATCTGCAGTTCCTTCCCAGTGGAAACAGGCCCTTCTGCTCAGCCTACCCATGCTGACCAACAGGTCCCAATTACACTGGCCCCATCTGCTTTTTCTGCCTTTGGCCCATATCCTTCAAAACCAATGAACCGCGACCTGAAACGTCACCTATACCTTTTCTCCAGAGATGCTGCTTGACCGGCTGAGTTACTCCAGCATTTTGTGTCTATCTCCTTTTAAACCTATCCTATCCACGTACCTGTCCAAATGTTCTTTAAACATTGTGATAGTACCTGCCTCAACATTCTGCGATTGTCACCATGATAAATGAAGAGCAGTTTTTTCTCGAGGACAGAGGAAATTCGATCAATTATGAAGACATCTTGAACATTAGTTGCTCATCTTCTCTCATTATCATCAGTCAGACTCCTGCAAATCACATATTTGTTTTGCGCAGTGCGAGGAACATTCAGAGCCCCCAGGAGAAAACCCTTGGCAGAAGGAGCAAGTTGTCCATAGGCGAACAGTGTACTGACCGAAGGTGCCCTGGCATCAGAATCATAGAATCATAGAAAATAGGTGCAGGAGTAGGCCATTCGGCCCTTCGAGCCTGCACCGCCATTCAATATGATCATGGCTGATCATCCAACTCAGTATCCCGTACCTGCCTTCTCTCCATACCCCCTGATCCCTTTAGCCACAAGGGCCACATCTAACTCCCTCTTAAATATAACCAATGAACTGGCCTCAACTACCTTCTGTGGCAGAGAATTCCACAGATTCACCACTCTCTGTGTGAAAAATGTTTTTCTCATCTCGGTCCTAAAAGACTTCCCCCTTATCCTTAAACTGTGACCCCTTGTTCTGGAGTTCCCCAACATCAGGAACAATCTTCCTGCATCTAGCCTGTCCAATCCCTTAAGAATTTTGTAAGCCTCTATAAGATCCCCCCTCAATCTCCTAAATTCCAGCGAGTACAAGCCGAGTCTATCCAGTCTTTCTTCATATGAAAGTCCTGCCATCCCAGGAATCAGTCTGGTGAACCTTCTCTGTACTCCCTCTATGGCAAGAATGTCTTTCCTCAGATTAGGAGACCAAAACTGTACGCAATACTCCAGGTGTGGCCTCACCAAGACCCTGTACAACTGCAGTAGAACCTCCCTGCTGTTGTACTCAAATCCTTTTGCTATGAATGCCAACATACCATTCACTTTCTTCACAGCCTGCTGCACCTGCATGCCTACTTTCAATGACTGGTGTACCATTTCACCCAGGTCTCATTGCATCTCCTCTTTTCCTAATCGGCCACCATTCAGATAATAGTCTACCCTCCTGTTTTTGCCGCCAAAGTGGATAACCTCACATTTATCCACATTATACTGCATCTGCCATGCATTTGCCCACTCACCCAGCCTATCCAAGTCACCTTGCAGCCTCCTAGCATCCTCCTCACAGCTAACACTGCCCCCCAGCTTCGTGTCATCTGCAAACTTGGAGATGTTGCATTCAATTCCCTCATCCAGATCATTAATATATATTGTAAATAGCTGGGGTCCCAGCACTGAGCCTTGCGGTACCCCACTAGTCACTGCCTGCCATTCTGAAAAGGACCCGTTTACTCCTACTCTTTGCTTCCTGTCTGCCAGCCAGTTCTCTATACCGTGTACTTTAAGTTTGTATGCTAATCTCTTATGTGGGACTTTGTCGAAAGCCTTCTGAAAGTCCAGATATAACACATCCACACGTTCTCCATTATCCATTCTACTAGTTACATCCTCAAAAAATTCTATAAGATTCGTCAGACATGATTTACCTTTCATAAATCCATGCTGACTTTGTCCAATGATTTCACCACTTTCCAAATGTGCTGCTATCCCATCTTTAATAATTGACTCTAGTAGTTTCCCCACTACCGATGTTAGACTAATTGGTCTGTAATTCCCCATTTTCTCTCTCCCTCCCTTTTAAAAAGTGGGGTTACATTAGCTACCCTCCAATCCTCAGGAACTACTCCAGAATCTAAAGAATTTTGAAAAATTATCACTAATGCATCCACTATTTCTGTGTCTACTTCCTTAAGTACTCTGGGATGCAGCCTATCTGGCCCTGGCGATTTATCGGCCTTTAATCCATTCAATTTACCTAATGCCACTTCCCGGCTAACCTGGATTTCACTTAGTTCCTCCATCTCATTTGACCCCCGGTCCCCTGCTATTTCCGGCAGATTATTTATGTCTTCCTTTGTGAAGACAGAACCAAAGTAGTTATTCAATTGGTCTGCCATGTCCTTGTTCCCCATGATCAATTCACCAGTTTCTGACTGCAAGGAACCTACATTTGTTTCAACTAACCTTTTTCTCTTCACATATCTATAAAAACTTTTGCAGTCCATTTTTATGTTCCGTGCCAGTTTTCTTTCATAATCTATTATCCCTTTCCTAAATAAGCATTTTGTCCTCCTCTACTGGACTCTGGTAGACTGCTTTTTCTGGCTAATTTGTATGCTTCATCTTTAGTTTTGATACTATCCCTGATTTCCCTTGTCATCCACGGATGCACTACCTTCCCTGATTTATTCTTTTGCTACACTGAGATGAACAATTGTTGTAGTTCATCCATGCAGTCTTTAAATGCCTTCCATTGCATATCCACCGTCAACCCTTTCAGAATCACTTGCCAGTCTATCTTGGCCAATTCATGTCTCATACCCTCAAAGTTACCTTTCTTTAAGTTCAGAACCCTTGTTTCTGAATTAACAATGTCACTCTCCATCCTAATGAAGAACTCAACCATATTATGGTCACTCTTGCCCAAGGGGCCACGTACAACAAGACTGCTAACTAACCCTTCCTCATTACTCAGCACCCAGTCTAGAATAGCCTGCTCTCTCGTTGGTTCCTCTACATGTTGGTTTAGAACTCTCTGTCCTATTGTGAAACAGGTACAGCAGGCACTGAAGAAAGCAATGGCATGTTGGCCGCCATTGCAAGAGGATTTGAGTATAGGAGTAAGGAGGTCCTACTGCAGTTGTACAGGGCCCTGGTGAGAACACACCTGCAGTATTGTGTGCAGATTTGGTCTCCTAATTTGAGGAAGGACATTCTTGCTATTGAGGGAGTGCAGCGTAGGTTTACACGGTTAATTCCCTGGATGGCGAGACTGCCATATGATGAAAGAATGGGTCGACTGGGCTAGTATTCACTGGAATTTAGAAGGATGAGAGGGGATCTTATAGAAACCTATAAAATTCTTAAGGGATTGGACAGGCTGGATGCAGGAAAAATGTTGGGGGAGTCCAGTTTAAATATAAGGGGTAGGCCTTTTAGGACTGAGATGAGGAAAAACCTTTTCCCCCTGAGAGTTGTGAATCTGTGGAATTCTCTGCCACAGAAGGCAGTGGAGGCCGATTCACTGGATGTTTTCAAGAGAGCGTTAGATTTAGCTCTTAGGACTAATGGAATCAAGGGATATGGGGGAAATGCAGGAACGGGATATTGATTTTGGATGATCAGCCATGATCATATTGAATGGCGGTGCTGGCTCGAAGGGCGAATGGCCTATCCTGAACCTGTGTTCTATGTTTCTATGTTTCTACAAGCTGAAGGCCAACAAGGTGCAGTCAGAACACAGCACGTATGCTCAAACTAAAAATGCTCACTGTTTTGTTAGATGGAATTGACTTTGGGAAATAGCAAGTGACAGGCCTGCCGACCGATAAATCAGTCATCAATAAATATGTCTCCCGGTCCCAAAGCACTTTACTGAACTTTATCTGGTCTGTGTGTGTACTTGTGTGTGTATATAGAAGGAGAGTTTATCAGTATCATTGAAACTACTCTGGTAAATATTTCAGCTGGCAGCTATCTCTGGGATTGGCAAACCGCTGGAGCACAGAGGAGATGTGTGATAGAGGTCTCTGTGTCACGTTCTGGGGCATCTTCTCCGACAGGGACTGGCAAGCGAATCGTCACTGCCATCTACCTGCCTCCTGCGCTGGAATTAAACATCGCTCATCGTGTTTCTTCTCGATAACCTGACATTCTTGTCAGCATCACCCGATGTCAGCTTCCTCTTGCCCTGCTGACGAGAGACAAAGTACTGGAGTAACTCAGCGGGTCAGGCAGCATCTCTAGAGGACACGGGTGGGTGACGTTTCGGGTCGAGACCCTTCTTCGGACTCGAAACATCACCAGAGATGCTGCCTGCCCGCTGAGTAACTCCAGCACTTTGTGCCTATCTTCAGTGTGTACCAGATCCTTTCTTCGCATGTGGTCTGCTGATGAGATCCATCAATCGTCTCCTGACCCTTCCATCTGCCTCTCATTTCTTCAACATTCAGCATTGCAGGCAGGGGCTTCTCTTCCACACAAACACTGGGATCAACGCCCTTGTTTTTGGCCCCTGCTGCGACTCCTTTCCTCACCACTGATCCTCTTCTTCTGCTTGGCAACTGTTCGAACCTGAAGCAGAGAGTTGGTAGCCATGGTGTTGTGTCTGTCCCTTCCAACCACACATCCACAGCATCAACAACCCTGCACATTCCCCCTCGATAACATCACCTAATTCCACTCCTCCGCACTTTTCCTGCCACTGGAACCCTCAACCCTCATCTCTGCTTCACCTCCAACTATTCCACCGTCTTGCTTGACTTCTGCTCTCCAACAGTTTCATGGTGGCACAGTGGTAGAGCCACTGCCTCACCGCGCCAGAGTTCCCGATTCGATCCTAACCATGGGTGCTTGTCTGTACGGCGTTTGTATGTTCTCCCCGTAATCTGTGTGGGCTTTTGCCCGGGTGCTCCGGTTTCCTCCCACACTCCAAAGAAAGTATAGGTCTAGGTGCATAGGTTTGTTGGTTAATTGGCTTTGGTAAATTGTAAAATTGTTGTGCGTGTGTGTGAGTGTGTGTGTGTGTGTGTGTGTGTGTGTGTGTGTGTGTGTGTGTGTGTGTGCGTGTGCGTGCGAGTGTGTGTGTGTGTGTGCGTGCGTGCGTCCGTGTGTGTATGCGTGCGTGTGTGTGTGCGCGTGCGTGCGTGTGTGTGTGTGTGCGTGCGTGCGTGCGTGTGTGTGTGCGTGCGTGCGTGCGTGTGCGTGCGTGCGTGCGTGCGTGTGTGTGTGTGTGCGTGCGTGCGTGCGTGCGTGTGTGTGTGTGCGTGCGTGCGTGTGCGTGCGTGCGTGCGTGTGTGTGTGTGTGTGTGCGTGCGTGTGTGTGTGCGTGCGTGCGTGTGTTAACGTGCAGGGATCGCTGGTCGGCGCGGACTCGGTGAGCTGAAGAGCCCGTTTCCGCGCTGTATCTCTAAACTAAACTAGACTACACTAAACATGAACTCAACCAGAACTCAGCATCTCAGACCCAACTCTCATGAAGATCTCCTCTGTGCTCACTGGGCTATACTGACCCCTGCGTAAAAGCACTGTCCCACGGTACGAGTTCATTCCAAGAGTTATCCCGAGTTTACCCTGATTCGAACTCAGAGATTTACGGTAACGGCTCTCGTGGACATTTTTCATCATGTTGCAAAATCTTCACGAGTCTTCCCGTGCTTACCTGCCGTTAGCGAGTCTTCCCGAGTACCAGCTGTTAGCGCTAAGAGACGTCCCCGAGCTCTGACGTACCCGCTATGTTCATTCTCCGTGCTTACCACGAGTTTGATTTTTTTTAAACTCGGGAGAGCTCTTGGAATGAACTCGTACCGTGGGACAGGGCTTTTAGCAGTGACATCTGCACAGTACATAACCAGGCACCAGCTCTGTACAGTTAAGAGCCAAGAGTGTTTTACTATACGTCACAAACGTGAGGAATGTGAGGCGCCGCTGTGGTGGATGTTTATGTTAACTTTTAGTTTATGTGGCTGTGTCTCTTGTTGCTTTTCACTTCAAATGGCTGTATGATAACTCAAATTCCACCGTGCCTTCATTGGTACATGTGGCAATAAACTGACCTTGAAACCTTGAAACGGAACAATGCAATTCTTACTTGCGCCAGCACAGAATGTGTTCACTTGTGCATGAATGGTTCATGGATGAGTTTGGAGTTGCATGTTATTTGGTTCATTAGATACTGTAACCTAGCCCTAGTGCAGTGGATGGGAGAAACGGGGGGGGGGGGGACACGCAGAAGGGCAAGTGAGGGAGCATCGGTTTCAATGGGGGAGGGTGGGGGGATAGGGTGGGGAGGGAGGGAATTGTTCTGAGAACAAGCATTGCCTCGATGGGCTGAATGAGCTCATAGTGTACAATGTATGGATAAATAAGAAATATTCCTTTCAAGATACTGGATCTGCCAACATATCTCTGTGGGTCTTTTCATCCAGTTCTGGCTCTCACCGCCCAGCACCTTTACATGGGCATTCATGCCGACATTTAGAAGGATGACCAAGTATCTTGGCATCAAATTGCAGAATGATCTACGTTGGAACGGTCAGACTCATCATGCAACAGGTGTCCTAAACTTCCTGAGGCGCAACTTCCATCCTTGTTCAGCTTCTGTCAAGGAGAAGCTGTATTTCACCCTCGTTAGACCTCATCTGGACTACGCAGCTGCAGCTTGGGACCCATACACAGATAAAAACATTTCATCCATCGAACGTGTCCAAAGACAGGCCGCTGGATTTGTTACTAACACCTACGAGAGAGGAGCGAGTGTCACCAAACTTCTGAATTCTCTGGGGTGGAACCCTCTCCAAGACAGACGTGAAGCTCACCGTTTGACCTGTTTTTACAAAATGTTAAATGGTCAGCTAGACATAGGTCACAAGACCTACACCAATCCCAAACCAAGTAGGGGCAGACGAGGGCATTCGATCCAATTTGTGGTCCTGGCCACAAAGACAGATGTGTACAGCAATTCATTCTTCCCACGCACTATTAAAGCATGGAATAATCTCCACCAAACCACGGTTGCCCAGCCAGATGCAACTACATTTAAACTGGCACTTTCTTCCCAATAACCCTCTATGGCTAAACCACTCCCTTCACCACCTCCAGTTTAAATTCCAGTTGGAATATTTTGGAGGACCAAGTAATCAAGAACCAAGATGAGAGGGGATCTCATTGAAACATATAAGATTGTTAAGGGCTTGGACACACAAGAGGCAGAAAACATGATCCCGACGTTGGGGGAGTCCAGAACCAGGGCCCACAGTTTAAGAATAAGGAGTAAGCCATTTAGAACGGAGACGAGGAAACACTTTTTCTCATAGAGAGTGGTGAGTCTGTGGAATTCTCTGCCTCAGAGGGCGGTGGAGGCAGGTTCTCTGGATGCTTTCAAGAGAGAGCTAGATAGGGCTCTTAAAGATAGCGGAGTCAGGGGATATGGGGAGAAGGCAGGAACGGGGTACTGATTGGGGATGATCAGCCATGATCACATTGAATGGCGGTGCTGGCTCGAAGGGCCGAATGGCCTACTCCTGCACCTATTGCCTATTGTCTTTCCGCTGACTGGTTGGCACGCAACAAAAGCTTTTCACTGTGCCTTTCACAGTACAGGTGACAATAAACTAAACTCAAAGAGGCAGCATCTCTGGATAGATGGAATGGGTGATGTTTCGGGTCGAGACCCTTCTTCAGACTTCAAACCTTTACTCCAGCATTTTGTGTCTGTCTTCGGTGAAAACCAGAATCTGCAGTCCCCTCCAACGGATAAACTAAAACATATATGCTTAGCTTGGCTTTGAGATAAAGTGTGGAAACAGGCTGACCATCGATCGCCCATGCACTGGTTCTATGTCCTACACCCAGAATTTACAGAGGCCAATTAACCTACAAACCTGCACGTCTTTGGGATGTGGGAGGAAACGCAGTCACAAGGAGAATGTGCAAACTCCACACAGGCAGCACCCGTAGTCAGGATTGAACCTGGATCTCTGGCGCTGTGAGGCAGCAGCTCTGCCATCTGGCTGCTCCATAACGTGTGTACGACTCAAAGGACAACCCTCCATCGTGAGGTTTAAGGAAAGTTGAAGGGTTTGTGCAGCTGAACCTAGGATCACTGCACAGCTACAGAGAGGATTCACATGTTCATTAGTTCCAGGAGCAGAATTAGGCCATTCGGCCCATCAAGTCTACTCCGCCATTCAATCATGGCTGATCTATCTTTCCCTCTCAGCCCCATTCACCTGCCTTCTGCCCATAACCTTTGTCACCCGTACAAGTTAAGAATCTATCTATCTCTGCCTTAAAAATACCCAATGTTTTGACCTCCACAGCCTTCTGTGGCAATGGATTTCACAGATTCACCGTCCTCTGACTAAAGAAATTCCTCCTCCTTCCTAAAGGAGCATCCTTTAATTATGAGGCTGCGTCCTCTAGTCCTAGACTCCCTCACTAGTGGGAACATCCTCTCCACATCCGCTCTATCCAGGCCTGTCACAGAGAGAGCCACAGCAACCACACGGAAACATTGTCGCGTGGACCTGGTGTCGGTTATCAGACATGAAACAGCCCCATGCATCCAGCTAGGGGTTAGGTCCCGCTCAAACCCACACTGACAGTCCTAGGGAAGAATATTCATGATAGACTTCAGCGGCAGGCAGAGATGAAACGGCGCAGAGAAGAAAAAGCCTAGCAAATGGTATGTGGGCGCGACTGTTTACAACGATGTTTAAAACACAATGCTTCTGATAAAACGCAGTCCCTGGTGGACTGGTGAGATTAGTTCACAGCTCCAAAAGGTGTCTGGTGAACAATCTGAGCAACCCTTGTCGATGATTAGTGTGGGTAGAATGCTGAGGTGCGCTCAGAGTGGTTTTCATGCATCGGAGAGGTGGGCTTTTGGCGAGCACAGGATAAGCACAGGATAACACAGCCACTTCAACACCCTGGGGGGGAAGCTCTCCAATTAATCACTGACAAGGTCATTCATGTAACGAAAGGCAGAATTATTGCCAGTTAAAGTACAAATAATTAGAATAGTCTGCTGCATACGGACTCCAGGGACGCGGCAGATAAGGGAGAGGCAATAAAATTATGTAACGGGTCAAGATGGAAGGTTAGGATTCTCCACATAAATTACAGAGCAAGCAGCCTCAGCATTCCAAGCCAACGCAATATTTCCATCTTTTTATTATTGCTACTACTGATGAGACTACTCTCTGCAGCTGGTCCGTGTGTCTTTCTGAAGGGGTGTCAAACCAAGGCCTTTCTGCCCTCCCCGGTGTGTGTGGGACATGCCCCATGTCACTATTGCAAAGAGGAACAGCGTTATGGCCCTGTCCCACTTAGGCTATTTTTAGGCGACTGCCGGCGACTGTCATAGTCGTAGCAGGTCGCTGAAAAAAACGGCGACTGGACCCCCGCCCCCCCCCCCAACGACATAAAATTTGAAATAGATTCATTTCTTTAACAACAACAAAAAAGTCAGCACCCGGCGACAGCCTACGTCACCTGGCGACAACTGCGACAGCACCTACGTCAGGAGAAGTCAAGCTAGGCTCATTGGCGTCAATCCCACTGTCACCGAAAATGTTTCAACACGTTGAAAATCCAGCGGCGACCAGAAAGACGCTACGACTCTTTGGGCGACTGAGGAGACGACTCACGACCATACGGGCGACACCCTGGCGGCCATGTGCCTAGTCGCCTAAAAAATAGCCTCAGTGGGACAGGTCCTTTAGCCTCCCCAGAATCCCGTCTCTGTTTATCCCTTGGCCAACTGCACTAGTAATAGCTGGGTCACACCCTGACACCTGCAGCACATGATGTGGTACCTTTCTCACCGGACAACAGCAAGCCCGCTCGGGAACTACTCCATTGGAGTAAGGTGCCCTGGGATATCGTCAGATCGCGACAGATGTAACGTATACGCCGCCTGCTTTTATCGGCTGTGAGCGACTCACTACTTCAAGGGATGTGGTTTAACTTTGAACTCAACCTTAAATTCATTCTAACACTGTTTAGTGAGAGATTTGCAATGTTCAAAATGATGGCAGGACAGGAACAAATTGTGCCCATTACCACCGGTGTCTGAGGTTTATTTTGATGGGACAAATGTAATGTAAAACCGTGCAGGAATATTAAGATTTAGTGCAGCTTTACTTAATATCCAATTTTTCTTTTACATGTTCTGCTGGAACAATGTAGGGAACGTTTTATTGTTTAGTTAACCCCAGCCATACTGGCCCCAATTACACACTGTACAATGACTGCATTGTTGATGTTCCATTCAACTGTTGCAAAAGCGTATACTAGCTTGTAGGCAGCATCTCTGGAGAGAAGGAATGGGAGACGTTTCGGGTCGAGACCCTTCTTCAGACGTCTGACCCGCTGAGTTATTCCAGGTTTTGGTGTCTATCTTTGGTTTAAACCAGCCTCTGCTGTTCCTTCCTACACATTTATCCTAAATCTACCGAGATCTTTAGGTAGGATCTTAGGTTAAGTCCGACCATCGAGGTCAAATACTTGCACCAAAGTGGTCCACCTTGGTGGCTTTCTCCGAGCCTCACAACAAGCATCAGTAATCTGCGGCAGTCTCAGTGAGTAACGTGCATAAAGTGAGACCAATTATAGGAACATGCTCAGGATATTTCAGGGGTTTGGGCTGCCTCAGCCACACAGCTAGTCCCAGGTGATTCAAGTGCTCATTAAGTTTAGTTTAGTTTAGTTTAGTGATACAGTGCAGAAACTGGACCTTTGGCCCACTGAGTCCGCACTGACCAGCGATCCCCGCACACTAACACTACCCTACACACAAATTACATTTATTCCAAGACAATTAACCTACAAACCTGCACGTCTTTGGAGTGTGGGAAGAAACCGAAGATCTCGGAGAAATTCCACGCAGGTCACAGGGAGAACGTACAAACTCTGCGCAGACAGCGCACCTGTAGTTGGGATCGAACCTGGGTCTCTAGCGATGTAAGGCAACAACTCTGCCGCAGCGCGACCGTGCCGCCCTCGGTCATCTTGGTACATCTTGGATGTTTGTGAGAAGGGTCTCGACCCGAACCATCACTCATTCCTCCCCTCCCCTGTCCCGCTGAGTTACTGCAGCATTTTGTGTCTACCTTCGATTTCAATCTGCAGTTCTTTCCTACCCATTGGAAGTTGTGAGAATCTCAACCTCTGCCCAATCCCCTCTGCCCCCCCTCTGCCCCCCCTCCTGTGTCCCCCCGCCCCCAATCAGGCAGTGCAGTCCAGATTCTAAGCGCTATCTGGTTCCCTCAAAATGTCATAACATTGACCTTAAACTTACGCCCGCTTAATACTCCTCTGCTATCAGTAAGTTAATATTGCGGAAGATGAAATCCCCAACTTCTGGACAAGTTGAGTTTATAGTGTACAAGTACAGTGAGGTACAGTGAAGATCATCCTTGCCGCAGCACCAATAGACAATAGACAATAAACAATAGACAATAGACAATAGGTGCAGGAGCATTCGGCCCTTCGAGGCAGCACCGCCACTCAATGTGATCATGGCAGATCATCCCCAATCAGTACCCCGCCCACAGGTATGGGTAGACTTGGTCAACACACAAGAACACAAATTATACATAACTTGCGCACAAATTCTACAAGGTGGTGAAAAGTCTGCAGAGAAATAAAGTATTTGTGTAAAAAGGCACAATTGGGAAACTAGCCCATGCTCAGTGCAAGATGCAGTTCGCAGGGTTCCATTGCCAAGGTTGGATTGATGTTGTCCAGTTGGTTCATGAGCAAGATAATTGTAGGAAAGTAACTGTTCCTGAACCTGGCAGTTCAAGAACATTGCTTCACACAGAGAGTGGTGAGTCTCTGGAACTCTCTGCCACAGAGGGTAGTTGAGGCCAGTTCATTGGCTATATTTAAGAGTGAGTTGGATGTGGCCCTTGTGGCTAAGGGGATCAGAGGGTATGGAGAGAAGGCAGGTACGGGATACTGAGTTGGATGATCAGCCATGATCATATTGAATGGCGGTGCAGGCTCGAAGGGCTGAATGGCCTACTCCTGCACCTAATTTCTATGTTTCTATGTTTCTATAACATTGCTTAACCCTTTCATTCTCACACTTTGGTTTAGTTTAGAGATACATCGCAGAAACAGGCCCTTTGGCCCACCGAGTCGGTGCTGACCAGCGATCACCTGCACACAAGGGACAAATTACAATCTTTACCAAAGCCAGTAAAACCTACAAACCCGTACGTCTTGTAAAAATGTTCCCAATGTCGGGCGAGTCCAGAACCAGGGGCCACAGTTTAAGAATAAAGGGGCGGCCATTTAAAACTGAGATGAGAAAAAACGTTTTCACCCAGAGAGTTGTGAATCTGTGGAATTCTCTGCAGCAGAAGGCAGTGGAGGCCAATTCACGGGATGAATTTAAAAAAGAGAAAGATAGAGCTCTAGGGGCTAGCAGAATCAAGGGATATGGGGAGAAGGCAGGCACGGGTTATTGATTGGGGACGATCAGCCATGATCACAATGAATGGCGGTGCTGGCTGGAAGGGCCAAATGGCCTCCTCCTGCACCTGTTTTCTATGTTTCTATGTCTTTGGAGTGTGGGAGGAAACCAGGTCACCCGGTGAAAAACCACACTGTCACAAAGAGAATGTACAAACTCCACGCAGACAGAACCCGAACCCGTGCCGCACTTTCTCTTTGATTTGCTCACACATTTTCTCCTCGTCACCTGCTAAACATCCAGCCAAATGTCTGCCTCCTCGTTTGCAAGCTCTACCCGAATGGCCTCATTTGAAGTGACTTCTTGGATGTCGTTGCTCCATAACACGGTAATAGAGCCCTCAATTAGTGTTGCACAGACATCTCCTATTTCAGACCTTCCTTCCTCCTAGTACGCTTGTAGACTGCAAACCCTGGAACGCTGGAGCCTTGAGTTGCCAGTTCTGCACTTCTCTCAAACATATCTCTGTGGCAGCAACAATATCATGTTCCCATGTACTAATCACTGTTCTCAATTCACCTGTCATGTTAGCTCGACTCCTTCCGTTAAACAGATACAAGTTGGCTGGCATTCCTCCCGTGTGCCCGATCAAACCTACTGTGTGTAGTTTAGTTCGGTTTAGTTTAGAGAGACAGCGCGGAAACAGGTTATTGGGTCCGTGCCGACCAGCGAACCCCGTACATTAACAACACTGCTCTACACACACATTAGGGACAATTTACATTTATACCAACCCAATTAACCTACAAACCTGTGCGTCGTTAGAGCGTGGGAGGAAAGCGGAGCTCCCGGAGAAAACCCACGCAGGGAGAACGTACAAACTCCGTACAGACAAGCGCCCATAGTCAGGATCGAACCCGGGTCTCTGGGTTCCAACATTCTTACAGGGAATTATGCATCCTAGATAGAAGGATCTAGATCAAATTGACAAGAGAATGGGTGTTCAGAGCTATGGACACAGCTTGGACACACTAGAGGCAGGAAACATGTTCCCGATGTTGGGGGAGCCCAGAACCAGGGGCCACAGTTTAAGAATAAAGAGGAGGTAGATGTGGCAGGGACTATCGCAATGTTTAAGAAACAGTTAGACAGGTGCATGGATAAGACCAGATTGAAGGGATATGGGCCAAACGCGGGCAGGTGGGACTAGTGTAGATGGGACATGTTGGCCGGTGTGGGCAAGTTGGGCCGAAGGGCCTGTTTCCATGCTGTATGACTATCTGGATGTTATACCATTAGTGATGCTGCTGCTTCTTGTCTCCAACAGCCCAAGTTTGATCCTGAAGCATGGTGTACAGTTTACACATTCAGCCCAAGACTACGATGATTTCTCCAGGTGTTCTGGTTAAGCCCCTGTCCCACTGTACGAGGTAATTTACGAGTTCTCCCGCGTTTTCCCCTGATTCAAACTCGGAGAATGTCCGTAGCGGGTCCGTAGGAGTTCGTGGACGTCTCGTGGCGGCTCGTAATGCCAACGGTGGGTATAAAAGTAACCATTTTTTTCGTCATGAGTATTTATTTACTCGTGGACATTTTTTGCAGGAGTGAGAAAATGTCACGAGTTTACCGGATTTCCCGATTATCTACATCACGAGCCGCTACGAGACGTCCACGAATGTCTACGGACCCACTACGGACATTCTCCGAGTTCGAATCGGGGGAAAACGCAGGAGAACTCGTGAATTACCTTGTACAGTGGGACAGGGGCTTAACCTGCCAAACCCCAGACATGTGCAGGTTGGTAGATTCACAAAGCATTTTCAATTCCCTTGCAATATGTCGGAGGCTGGTGGAACGATCAGACAGGGCCTTGTGTAAACTCTGGAGCCTTTACTATACTCCCCTCTAAAGCGTCCTGCTCGTTAACACATCCTCTGAAATAAGTTCATAAGTTGGAGGAGCAGAATTGGGCCATTCAGCCTATCAAGTCTATTCCGCCATTCAATCTTTCCCTCTTGCCCTCGCCCCGTAACCCCTGACACCCTTACTAATCAACCCGTACAAATCTCTCTCTTTCACTATGCCTTTGGTCAGCTGTCTGAAGAACGGTTTAATACAGAAATGTTGCCTATCTCCTTCGCTCCATAGATGCTGCTGCACCCGCTGAGTTTCTCCAGCACTTTTGTCTACCTTCGATTTTCCAGCATCTGCAGTTCCTTCTTAAACACTATTTACTTCTATGTCTTAATGTTAAAGTTTCTCTAACTGTGATTGTGTGAAATACCCCTGGAGTGTAAAATCATGAGAGAATAGCTCGGGTAGGCGCACAGAGTCTCTTGCCCAGAGTAGGGGCATCGAGAACCAGAAGGCATAAGTTTAAGGTGAAGGGGGAAAGTTTTTATAGAAATCTGAGGGTTAACCTATTCATGTAAAGCAAGGGTACCCAAGCTGGGGTACATTTTGCCTACCCAGGGGGCAAATTTGTTGATTCTGGATTTGTACATATTTTTTCTCATTGACTGACTGTGTTTGGTTCTGGTATACCGGCATCTGTTCATCATTAGTTGTTCATAAATAAGTGAAAATAACATTGTTATGTGCTATTAAAGTTTCCAGGGGTGAACGGGACGAAAAATGTTAGGAACCCCTGATATAAAGGGCGGGGTATGGAACAAGCTGCCAGGGGAGGTGGTTGAGGCTGGGACTAACACAAGTTTTAAGACACAGCTGGACAGGTAGCTGGATCGGGCAGGTTTGGAGGGATATGGGCCAAACGCAGTCTGCGCAGGTAAGTGGGATTTGTGTAGGTGGGACATGTTGGCCGGTGTGGGCAAGGTGGACCAAAGGGCCTGCTTCCACACTGAGGGACTCTATGACGGAGTCCTGGTGCTATGAACATGCCTCATCGATGCAATCTCTGATGGCATTTTTGCCCAGCCTGAAAACTGCCTGATGTGAAATCTCGACACGGGCTGCCACAGTGGAACTCAGCGGGAGAGATGGGCTGACGGTTACTTTTTGTTGATTCATGTTTGGCCTGGTGGAAGGTGAACCCCCCCCCCCCCACCCAACATCCTCCTCCCCATCCACTTGTCGGCATGGCAACAATCTTTGCAATGTAAACTAGATGTACGATGCGAGAGGGGGGAGCAGGGGAATGGGGAAATGGACACCATGGCAACCACCACACCACTAAACCAATGAGCGATCCGATCTGAGCCGGCGTGTAATGAACTGAAAGAAGGAAATAAGTATTCCAGAGGAAAAAGTAACGATCAGGGAATAATTCCATCCCTCAGGTGCAGTCTACCTTTGAATATTTTGCACTTACAGAAGTTCAAAGCTAGATTTTGCCTTGAGTATCATGTTATTCATATGAATTCGCATTAAGCCAATGATACTTTTAAAATAAAATTCTCCAAGGTGGCATTCATTACCCAGCCGCAGCCGGCACTGATTCATGGAGAGATTCAGTGTATTAGATGTCTCTCAGCCCACCGGCTCCTCACCAAGCCTCAGGGTTACATGAATCTGACACAAATCCCATCGTTCCCTCCCCACACTCCCCACCGATCCTCATGCACACTCGCTGCAATGTAGACAATAGACACTAGGAGCAGGAGGAGGCCATTCGGCCCTTCCAGCCAGCACCGCCATTCAATGTGATCATGGCTGATCATCCCCAATCAGTACCCCGTTCCTGCCTTCTCCCCATATCCCCTGACTCCACTATCTTTAAGAGCCCTATCTAGCTCTCTCTTGAAAGCTTCCAGAGAACCGGCCTCCACCGCCCTCTGAGGCAGAGAATTCCACAGACTCACCACTCTCTGTGAGAAAAAGTGTTTCCTCGTCTCCGTTCTAAATGGCTTACTCCTTATTCTTAAACTGTGGCCCCTAGTTCTGGACTCCCCCAACATCGGGAACATATTTCCTGCCTCTAGCGCGTCCAAGCCCTTAACAATATTATATGTTTCAATGAGATCCCCTCTCATCCTTCTAAACTCCAGAGTGTACCAGCCCAGCTGCTCAATTCTCTCAGCATATGACAGTCCTGCCATCCTGGAATTAACTTGTCAACCTACGCATGCACTCCCTCAATAGCAAGAATGTCCTTCTTCAAATTAGGGGACCAAAACTGCACACAATACTCCAGGTGTGGTCTCACTAGGGCTCTGTACAACTGCAGAAGGACCTCTTCACTCCTATATCCACACAGAGAGTGGCGAGTCTGTGGAATTCTCTGCCACAGAAGGTAGTTGAGGCCAGTTCATTGGCTATATTTAAGAGGGAGGTAGATGTGGCCCTTGTGGCTAAAGGGATCAGGGGGTATGGAGAGAAGGCAGGTACAGGATACTGAGTTGAATGATCAGCCATGATCATATTGAATGGCGGTGCAGGCTGGAAGGGCCAAATGGCCTACTCCTGCACCTATTTTCTATGTTTCTATGTTTCTATATTCGATTCCTCGTGTTATAAAGGCCAACATGCCATTCGCTCTCTTCACTGCCTGCTGTACCTGCATGCTTACTTTCATTGACTGATGAACAAGGACCCCCAGATCCCGTTGTACTTCCCCTTTTCCCAACTTGACGCCATTTAGATAGTAATCTAATAATGGCAGCAAAAATGGTGGCACCGACATGTGTATTATGTGCACAGAGAATTTCACTGCACAGTTGCACATGTGATAATTAAAGCACTATTCAACACTATTAAACACAATTGAACACAGTTAAAGCACTGTTGAACACTATTAAAGCACTATTTTAGATTTTCTTCCCATAACATCGTTAGTGGACTAGCTGCCTTTTTTTTACAACAACCTGATACCTTCATGGTCACTTCGACCCATTACCTGCTCACATCTAAAAATAACCGTTTCAAACATGTCTGAATGACAATGTCGTGGACATCTCTCTCCCCCTACAACACAAAAAGAGCTTATTAAATTCAAACTCAAGGAGAGTGTGTCTGCCTTTAAAAATATCTTTGCTCCCTTCCTCCCCGCCCTGTGAATAGATAACCTTGCCTCAGCTACTGATCAGAGCAGCGCCACACATTCGGGGAATTCCAAACTCCATTACATTAATTTCCCCGAGTCTGTGACTGGTGTTAACCCACGGAGAACAATCAGTCTCAGAACCTGGAGGTCTGCTCTCATTCTGGTAGAACAAGGCTCCACAAGCCCAGCGCATTCTCATTTGCATCGAGCTGACCCATTAAAACTTTACTTTCAATTTGTTTGAAGAGAGACACCAAAGTCCCTTTCTCCTCCTTGCGCGTTAGTGGGCTCTATATCTTTCCTAGTTTTACCTCACAACCGCACAGGATAAGTCATTTTTGGCTTTAGCCAATAAATCAGACGAAAGCCAAGCTGAGACCAGAATGTCGTCTGTATTTTAAGCATGCAATTAATTTCCCATCAGCGATGTCGTGCACATTTATCATTCAGCTTGTGTTCACTTCATTTTATAGTATAAACACCTCGAGACATGTTCAAGGCTTTGAGTCGGGGCTCCACTTAAATCAACGTCAGATCAAGTCTTTCGGTGAATCTGTAGATTTGGAAGGGCAAAAAGTCTAACAGCAGCCGAACATCTGAATCTTGTTCCCCAGTTTTACTAGATGTTACGCATTCCAGTTTTAGTTTTCAAAAGGACATGAAGTGCTGGAGTAACTCAGCGGGTCAGGCAGCATCTGTGGAGAACATGGATAGGTGACGTTTTACAGAGTGCTGGAGTAACTCAGCGGGTCAGGCAGCATCTGTGGAGAACATGGATAGGTGACGTTTTACAGAGTGCTGGAGTAACTCAGTGGGTCAGGCAGCATCTGTGGAGAACATCGATAGATAGGTGACGTTTCAGGTCGAGACCCTTCTTCAGACTGGTCGGAATACAGAATACAATACTGTTCATGAAACAGAAAGGTGCCCACCCCAACAATGTTCACTTGTAGATCACAGAGACAATTTCATCTTGATGAAAGGAAAGAACGGGTGTCAAGGGTGATGGGGAGAAGGCAGGAGAATGGGATGAGGAGGCAGGGATCAGCCATGACTGAATGGCGGAGTAAACTCGATGGGTCGAATGGCCTAATCTACTCCTATAACTTGTGAACTTGTGAGCTTCCCTGCTGACAGTGCAGGGTTAGACTGGCCAGCAACAATGCGACAGACGGGCAAAGTAGCACCAGTCCTATCTGACCACCAGACAATACCGTTTTCACTGGAGGGGATTTCACCCTCCATAACCATAAATGCATCGCAGACATCAAATGCTCTCGATGGGCCGAATGGCCTGATTCTACTCAAATAACTTGTGATGCGTCTAGTTTTCCGAGGAGGTTTCCAGATGGGCCATCGGCAGCATCAGCAGGCGGGATTTGCTGCAGGGATGGATCCTATGTGACCGGGATGCCTTACATATCGAGGCTTATATTCCCTGGAATTTAGATGAAACATAGAAACGTAGGACACAGAACAATAGGTGCAGGACTAGGCCATTCGACCATTCGAGCCAGCACCGCCATTCAATATGATCACGGCTCATCATCCAAAATCAGTACCCCGTTCCTGCTTTCTCCCCATATCCCCGATTCCGTTAGCCCTAAGAGCTAAATCTAACTCTCTCTTGAAAACATCCAGTGAATCGGCCTCCACCGCCTCCTGTGGCAGAGAATTCCACAGATTCACAACTCTCTGGGTGAAAAGTTTTTTCCTCATCTCAGTCCTAAATGGCCTACCCCTTATTCTTCAGCTGTGACCCCCCCATGGCTCTGGACAATTTTCCTTTAGGGGTTAAAATATACAATCTTCAATATTTCTCCAGTTACACTCCCCACACTAAATCCTAATGGGGGCACAGTGGGGCAACAGTGGGCCCGGAGACCTGGGGTTCAATCCCGACTATGGGTGCTGTCGGTACAGAGTTTGAACGTTCTCCTTGACCACACGGGTCTCCTCTATCACTCTCCTACGTACTCCGGGGACAATTTACAATTATAGCGAGCCAATTAGCCTGCAAGCATGTGCGTCTTTGGAGTGTGGGAGGAAACCAGAGATAGTGGAGAAGTCCCACGCAGGTCACGGGGAGAACGTACAAACTCCGTACAGACAGACACCCGTAGTGGGGATTGAACCCGGGTCTCTGGCGCTGTGAGGCAGCAACCCTTGCCCTATCTCTAAACTAAACTATAACAACACAGTACACCCATTCCCCATGAAACTCCAGGTGAGATTTATTTTAAGCCATTGTACTATTTTGAGATACACAATCAGGCACGACTGACGTGAGTTAAGCACCGCATGTCACGCAATTTGGAACCATTGGATCTGGTCAGAATTGCGCATCACGTTTCAGAATAAATCACCATTTCTCGCCATCATTCTCTCAGCTCATCCCATCATGTCCAATTCACGGCAAATGGTGGTCTCATTGAAAGGCGCCGGTGCACGTAGGACAGTGATAGATGACACCCATGTGGTCATGGAGCAGATGTTTCATCTAATTGTGCAAACCCCATCATATTTGTGGATATGATGTTAGAGAATGACTCCCCTAACTTCAAGAAACCCTTGCTTTCCCTCACTCGCCATCCCTCCCCCATCCCAGTTCTCCGATCAGTTTGACTGTCCTCCTGAATCAATTTTATCTTTGTCTGACAATGTGCAATTCTACTTTTTCCAAGATTTTCGTCCCCTTTGATCTCTTGTGTTCACACCTTATCCTTTCATGTCTCTGTGTCTCCCGTCACCCATTCCTTCTCTCCAGAGATGCGGCTGCCTGCCCCGCCGAGTTCCTCCAGCACCTTCGGTGTAAACCCGCATCTGCAGTTCCTTGCTCCGTGTTTCTCCGTGCGATTTTTTTTTTACCGCGCGTCTCCCTCATAAATAACCATGGAAACCACTGAAAAACGAGAAGAAGGCGGGGAGGAGAATCGCAGGAAAGTAATCAGCCTTACGATGGGGGTCAGGGAACATCGATGTGCGAGAAACAGGGCAAGTACGGCATCAGTCTAAATATTTCACAATCACGTGGGCCATTCACACTGAAGCCATGATTTTGTTTTAATGTGTAAGCATCACTCATTTTCTCGTTGCAATTAAAGTTGAGCTGGAGCTGAAGCACCAAATGAGAGTGGATTTCAGCAGTGCAAGTCTGTGGAGATTACTTAATAATAATACCAGATCAATTGTTACATTAATGGAAAATCATAATACCTTTCAGAAAAATCACACAGTCTAATACATCTCCCATTTCACCACCTGATGGGATTTTGATCTCCAGAGGTACGTTTCTGTGTCCCCCAAAGGCAGACACAAAACTCTGGAGTAACTCAGCGGGACAGGCAGCATCTCTGGAGAAAAGGAATGGGTGACGTTTCGGGCCGACACCCTTCTTCGGACTGAAGAAGTCTTGAATCTGAAGATGGGTCTCGACCCGAAACGTTTGTTAAGATTGTTAAAGGCTTGGACGCGCTAGAGGCAGGAAACATGTTCCCGATGTTGGGGGCGTCCAGAACCAGGGGCAACAGTTTAAGAATAAGGAGGAAGGCATTTAGAACGCAGACGAGGAAACACCTTTTCTCACAGAGAGGTCTGTGGAATTCTCTGCCTCAGAGGGCGGTGGAGGCAGGTTCTCTGGATGCTTTCAAGAGAGAACTAGATAGGGCTCTTATAAATAGCGGAATCAGGGGATATGGGGAGAAGGCAGGATTGGGGATGATCAGCCATGATCACATTGAATGGCGGTGCTGGCTCAAAGGGCCAAATGGCCTACTCCTGCACCTAATGTCTATTGTGTATTGTCACCTACTCCGTTTCTATAGAGATGCTGCCTGTCACGCTGAGTCACTCCAGGTTTTTGTGTCCGTTTTTGTGTTTGCGTTTGTCTTGGGGTGAAGGCCGGCACCTGCAGTTCCTCCCTACACTCTCTGTGTCCCCAGTTTGGCTGTGAGAAGGTCGGCTGAGTAGATGTCTTTGATGACCCAACAGAGGTTCTGGGCCTGGAAGGAGCAGCTTCAGAGTGGCGCCAGGGTCCAGTGTCGAGCCAGTGTGGGGTGGATGGCTGTGGGACACGGGTGGGAGTGCAGTTTGACGCATCTTTGAGAGACAGGTGAGGAGGGGGCTCAGTCAACCCATGATGGGACGTCCCAGAAGAGTGTGTAGACCCTCAAACTGCACCATCATTATTAGTTTAGTTTTGTTTTGTAGTTTAAAAATACAGCGCGGAAACAGGCCCTTCGGCCCACGGTGTCCGTGCCGACCAGCGATCCCCCGCACACTAACACTATCCGACACACACCAGGGACAATTTATAATTTCACCGAAGCCAATTAACCTACAAACCTGCCCGTCTTTGGAGCGCGGGAGGAAACCGAAGATCTCAGAGGAAACTCGGGTCTCTGGCGCTGTGAGGCAGCAACTCTACCGCTGCGCCACCGTGCGACCCAAACCTCAGACTTTGGGGGAGAGTTGAGCACTTGGGGGAACCAGCATGGTTGCATTCATATAGTGCCTAGAGGAAAATATCCACTGACTGAGACAATGGGAGCGAAGGGGTCAAATGAGATGCCAAGGTGAAGGGTCAGAAATGAAGTACAAATATTCTGAATAATTAGAACTTTTTTTGAACAAATATTAGATCAAAACTAACCAAGACGATCCAGCATGAATGTGGTTAATCTTTTCAAATCAAAAACTCTTCTGTCTCCACCTGATGTGTCGCTTGACCTTAGACTAATTGGCTGTTTAGCTGGAAGCTAAATTAGAGGTTGATTGGTAATTGCTGCGTGCCTTTGAGTCTCCTTGGAGTGTGTGCGGGGAGTGAGGATACAGGCCGGCCCTGGCACGCCGACTGCCAGGAGGTGAATATGCTGTCGAATGGAGGGCAGCTCGGAGATTCCAGCAACCATATCCAAACGTTACTCCAAAGGTGGACACAAAAAGCTGGAGTAACTCAGCGGGACGGGCAGCATCGCTGGAGAGAAGGAATGGGCGACGTTTCAGGTCGAGACCCTTCATGAATGAATGAATAAGTTTATTGGCCAAGTATTCACATACAAGGAATTTGCCTCGGTGCTCCGCCCGCAAGTGACAACATGCCATACAGTGACAGTTAGGAATGCCACAAAAAACATTAAACATTAATACCTTCTGAACCTTCTGAATGTTTGCAGTCGGCAGGGCAGTCCTCTGCATATCGCCAACTTGGATAATTTTACTTTTTTTTTAAATCAAGCCAATTAATCAACCCAATTAACCTACAAACCTGTACATCTTTGGAGTGTGGGAGGAAACCGAAGATCTCGGAGAAAAGGTACTGAGGTCATTGGGAGAATGTGCAAACTCCATACAGACAGCACCCGTAGTCGGGATCGAACCTGGGTCTCTGGCGCTGTAAGGCAGCGACTCTCCCGCTGGGCCACAGTGACTGCCCAGTTAATAATAAAACATTATTGATTAAACATGTGAATTAAATAAAATACTGGTTCAGACTGGTTAGGGATAAGGGAAAGGAGAGATAGAGACGGTGATGTGGAGAGATAAAGAACAAATGAATGAAAGATTTGCAAGAAAGTAACGATGATAAAGGGAACAGGCCGCTGATAGCTGTTTGTTGGGTGAAAACGAGAGAGGGAGGGATGGAGAGATACTCAATCTGAAATAAGTGAGGAGCATCTTGAGAATATCAGGTGATGGTATACTTCATCCCCAAATCACACACGCCTCCGCAAATGGAGGTTTTGCAGGTTTTCATTCTATCGCAATGAAAAAACAATTTTCATAAAATAACACAGTTGCTGTTCGTATTTTAAAATTATAGTCCTCGGAGTTTCAGGCGCTCAAAACCCGAGTGTTTATCAGCACCTGCTGGAGAGTATTTTCCTTTAAATTTGCCCGTGTGGGGTGCCGTCAAATGGTGGCCGCCCAGGATTGTCCGCCAACGTGTGGTCTTTGAGGATGGAAATTGTAGGGATTTGTTTCCGATTCCCCGTGTGTTGCACGTAAAGCTGTGTGCGAATAACAGGCTGTTTTCGGAGGGAGCAGAGTGTTCAGCAGTGGGTGAAAGAATTAAATTCCATTTTAATAAATGTCTGATGGTGGTTTTCTTATCACAGCTCAACAACCATCAATTGCGGGCAGCTTTTATGACACCATTATTTTAGCAATAGCACTGTCTTGCCTGGCTTTGCTCCAAGAAGCTAAATGTTTCTCATTTCAATATCACTCTGTTATCCTGTCAGACAGAGAGCTGCTTCACAGCTCTTTATTTGTGCATTACGATGGAGTGAATAAGACAGCCTCAGTTGGAACAAATGCATCGTCTTTTACATGAGAAATGGAAATGTTGAGAAAATTAAACCTTTAATCCATTGTGGGGAAAGTGAACAGTCCCTCAGTGTATTGTGTGCATTCCTCAGCAGAGGGTGAATACATGAGACTGTGCCATTTAGCGGTGGTACAAGAGCAGCCTGTTCAGCCCATCAGACCCGCTCTGCTGTTTCATAAACCGAGCAGACTTGCTTATTTAATCCTGTGTTTCCTGCCCTTTTCTCTACTTAGAATAAAGGGGAGGTCATTTCAGACTGAGGAGAGAAAAAAACGTTTTCACCCAGAGAGTTGTGAATTTGTGGAATTCCCTGCCACAGAGGGCAGTGGAGGCCAAATGACTGGATGGATTTAAGAGAGAGTTGGATAGAGCTCCAAGGGCTGGTGGAATCAAGGGATATGGGGAGAAGGCAGGCACGGGTTATTGATTGGGGACGATCAGCCATGATCACAATGAATGGCGGTGCTGGCTCGAAGGGCCGAATGGCCTCCTCCTGCACCTATTTTCTATGTTTCTATGTTTCTATTCGTTAACACACTATAGGTATGTTACAATACCTACCTTGAGCGGCGCTGCAGTTCTGCCGCTCCCCGTGTGCGCGACTTTGGCACCTTTCAGAGGGGGGGGGACGGGTTTAAAATGCCGTTTTTCCCCAGACAGTCCAAATCGATCCATGTCGGGCGATTTCGTCGCTAAAGAGAAATCGCTCCGACATTTCATTCATGAAGCTATTTTTAAACGACGCTAGATTATTTATTAACTAGAGTAGTTTAAAAATCATCTTCTAAAGCTCTGAACGCCGACAGCAGAACGGACCTAACGTAGGCGATAAAAGAAGGTATAGAGTTTATTTTTACATAAAAACGTGGTTCTTAGGAAGCATTTAATCAAATTTTCATGTTGCGAAAAGGGGACAAAAAAAATGTATGAACCGGCTGTATTTTTCATACCGACTGGGGGTTAAATTCACCACAAACCGCAACGTTCCAACCCACCGCTTTCCACCAAAACCCACTCGCTAGTTGATTTAAATGGGCATTACTTGACGGGCATTAAACACTAAATTCCTTCCATTTGACCTATAAATTCATGAAAATGAGATTTAAAAATCATGTTATATTGTAGATTATTGTGTGAATGTTATTTGGACACTTAGGCAATTAAAAAAAGTTTATCTTTTCTTAAGAAATTGATAGATGTTTAGATCTAGTAATTGAATTTTGTAATTAGCTACAATTAGATAACTAACTATATGCTTTAATTTCAGGTCATCCAAGTAAGATTGTTTCATATTTGTTTCAGAATGCTTCAATCTATAATAACTGAAAATTTCATTGAGTTCTCTTAATCTTTAAAAAAGTTATGGGCTTTTGACTGTTCTAGATCACAGCTTTTGAGTTAAGTCAATGGAAAGGCAATAGGGAACAAGATGCTAATTTCCGAGTATGAAAATGGCCATAACTTTATTAATACTGAAGATATGAAAGTGAATTAGGTGTCAAATTAAACTTCTTTTTATGCTTTATCTGATGGGATAAATTGCAGACTTGATTTTTAAAATCTCAAAATTTTGTAACGTTGCTACACACTACGTCCCAGTATTGGTCCACGCACGTGTCCAGAGAAGTCACGGTGACGCAGCTGCAGGATTGTTGCTGGGTCTGTGTGGGGTTTGCACGTTCTCCCGGTGACCTGCGTGGGTTTTCCCCGGGTGCTCCGGTTTCCTCCCACACTCCAAAGACGGACAGGTTTGCAGGTTAACTGGCCTGGTAAAATTGTAAACGGCCCTGGTGTGTGTGTAAAATAGCGCTAGTGTGCGGAGATCGCTGGTCGGCGCGGACAAGGTGGGCTGAAGCACCTGTCTCTGCACTAAAGATAAATGGCTTAAGGCGGAATGTAATAAAAAGGAACTGCAAATGCTGGTTTATACCGAAGATAGACACAAACTGCTGGAGTAACTCAGCTGATCAGGCAGCATCTCTGGAGAACATGGATAGGTGGCGTTTCCGATGGGTCCCAACCCAAAACATCACCTGTCCATGTTCTCCAGCGATGCTGCGTGACCCGCTGAGTTACTCCAGCATCTTGTGTCTATTTCCGGGTTAAGGTGCCATTGAGTTGGGGAGCCATGCAGTTTCAAACGTGCGCTCTGCAGCCGGACATTGAAGCACTTGTGAGTCGTGTGAGTGGTGGTGGGAGGCATTGAATTAACTAACAAGCAGTAATCGCACTGCGTTTATTAACATTGGAGAGAGGAGAACAGTGGAAGGAGATGCATGAAGCATTTTCCTGAAATCTAAGGCCCTGTCCCACTTATGTGTCCTTGGCATGCAAATTACGCGACCTCGTCGTAGCGTTGAGGCGCACGGGCATCGTGTGGCCGCGCGGGGCCGGTCCCACTGAGAAGCGCGGAGGGGTATGTAGTTGTGCGCAACATCGCGCGGCGCTCCGGGATTTTGTAACAAAGAAAATCTTCGCGTTCCACCAGCCTGTCGTGTAACTGACGGCCAAAGCGGGACAGGCCCAAGACCCTGGCGCGACGCAACGTCTCACCTCCAACAGCAGCAGAAGCAGGCAAACGATCACCGACCTCGGCCTGGGGCTCACGGCCGTTGCGGTCCGGATCCGCCCCCACTTCTACTCCCAGAGTGGGGCCAAGAAAATTGAAGATGGACACAAAGCTGGAGTAACTCAGCGGGGCCAGTGGCATCTCTGGAGAGAAGCAATGGGTGACGTTTCGGGTCGAGACCCTTCTTTCAGACAGAAGAAGCATCGACACGAAACATCACCCGTTCCTTCTCTCCAGAGATGCAGCCTGTCCCGCTGAGTTACTCCAGCTTTGTGTCCATCTTCAAGTCACGTCACGTGCTCCAGACGGCTGTGCGGGCGCACGAAGACGCGTGGGACTCTCGCGGGAACGTCGTGCCTCAACGCGACGACGAGGTCGTGTAATTAGCGTGCCAAGGACACGCAAGTGGAACAGGGCCTTAAAGAGACAATGCGACACAGAAAAATAAAATCTCTCATGGAATTAAGATTTGATAGACGACTACTAATAATTAAGTTTGCTGTGAATTACAAATTTCACGTCAGCAAAATTATGTGGAAGCAAAATATAATTAAAGATTTGTGTCCGTGTGTTTGTGATGAACAGATTGTCTGGAAGGCAGGTTAAAGACTAGGACAATAAAAACAAGTCCCCTATCAGTGTGACTGATTAGAATCCTCCACTATCCATTAATCATGCCCAAAAGGTTAAGCAGCCCTAATCATTTCACCATTCCTCACTTATTAACCATTTTAAGAGGGAACACAACCTCATGAAGGCAGAAGATTTATTTACCTCGTGTTCAGTTACCCTTTCTAATCGCTTCAACTGCCTGTTCTCCCGTGTCAGAGGTACCAAGGCAAGGCCAAACTGCTGGAGAAATGTCCCACGCTGATTTGAAATAATTAACGCCATTTGGAGATTTGAAGAAGGAGACAAGGCTTGCACTGGACTGGACAACAGACAACCGAGCACCCGTCGACCCATTTCTACGCTGGATGCTAAGTTTAATTCACGGGCAAAGCGCTGGCCTGTTGGCATTTAACTGGGGTCCACTCCTCCTGGCCCTCAGTGAATCAAACCAGATGTGTCTTTGAGTGCATTTCAATGTAATTTTTATTTCTGTTTTTAATGTTTAAAAAAAAAAATCTGTTCCACTGGTTAAACCCTTATTAAATTTCTTTGAAATATCAGAGAAAGATTTGAAAACTGTAAGAATAAAATTCCTCACAGAGCAAGGTTCATAAGTGATGGGAGCAGAATTAGGCCATACAATAGACAATAGACAATAGGTGCAGGAGTAGGCCGTTCGGCCCTTCGAGCCAGCACCACCATTCAATGTGATCATGGCTGATCATCCCCAATCAGTACCCTGTTCCTGCCTTCTCCCCATATCCCCTGACTCCGCTATTTTTAAGAACCCTATCTAGCTCTCTCTTGAAAGCATCCAGAGAACCGGCCTCCACCGCCCTCTGAGGCAGAGAATTCCACAGACTCATTCGGCTCATCAAACCTACTACGCCATTCAATCATGGCTGATCTATCTCTCCCCATTCTCCTGCCTTCACACCATGACCCCTGACACCCGTACTGATCATAAAACTGAGGTTCCACCTCAGTTGTGATCTGACAAAGGCCATCGGCACGATCCGGAGGCAAAGCACCACTTTACATCTACCAGGATCTCGGGTATAGGGTCGGTCTAGTTGCTCCTCCACCTCTGAGTAAAGCCAACGGCAGCATTGTGGGCGCATGGTTATTGGGGCCAGTCATCCTGCCCATTGTGGTGCTCAGGGAAAAACCCATTGGTGCCAAGAGTGAAACTGAGGGTCTGTCTACCTGTTAGAGTCACATAACACAGAAACAGGCCATTCGGCCCGGCTCATCCATGCTTACCAACTTAGTCCATTTACCCACACTTCCTAGACTCCTATTCAATCTTTCCCCTCTCACCTTAAACCTATGTCCTCTGGTTCTTGCGACCCCTACCCTAGGTAAAAGACTATTAAGTATTGTATTCAAGTATTAATGTGCCATGTATTCACACGATTCAACCTATAAAACCCAATGATTTTAGATGCCTCAAGTCCAACTCCCCGGTAATAGCCCTGTCCCACGGTGCGAGTTCATTCCAAGAGCTCTCCCGAGTTTAAAAAAAATCAAACTCGTGGTAAGCACGGAGATTGAACGTAGCGGGTACGCCGGAGCTCGGGGTCGTCTCTTAGCGCTAACGGCAGGTAGCCGGGAAGACTCGTGAAGATTTTTCAACATGATGAAAAATGTCCACGAGAGCCCCGAGTACCGACGAGCGGCCATTACCGTAAATCTCCGAGTTCAAATCAGGGCAAACTCGGGAGAGAGAACTCTTGGAATGAACTCGTACCGTGGGACAAGACTTTAAGGTGGAAAAGGACCCACAGGTTCAATGGTACGTAAGATATTTATTTATAAAGTACAAATGGCCATTCGGCCCAACTGAAATATAGTAGGAAGTTGGATCCAATGGGTACCGGGTTGCATAGATCGGGATATTTAGAAAATCACTGGCTTGGTTGATTTGTTAGTTTAGTTTGGAGATACAGCGCGAGAACAGGCCCTTCGGCCCACCAAGGCCGTGCCAACCAGCGATCCCCGCACATGAACACTATCCTACACACACAAGGGACAATTTGCATTTACACCAAGCCAATTAACCTACAAACCTGTACGTCTTTGGAGTGTGGGAGGAAACCGAAGATCTCGGAGAAAACCCACGCAGGTCACGGGGAGAACGTGCAAACTCCGTACAGACAGCACCCGTAGACAGGATCGAACCCGGGTCTGTGATGCTGTGAGGCAGCAACTCTCCCGCTGCAGCCACGGTCGGTTCCACTTCACCCAAATTGAGGCAAGATACAAAAGGGACTGTTGCAGAATCTGTATTTATTTATTTATTGGGAGTGTCTTTTGTGAAATAAAACGTATTAAAATTAATGACACGTTTTCATGTAACATTTATTTAAAAATGTCATGTATTATTAGTTAGCCATATTGATGTGTCAGCAAAGAACATAGACACAAAATGCTGGAGTAACTCAGCGGGACAGGCAGCATCTCTGGAGAGAAGGAATGGGTGACATTTCAGGTCGAGACCCTTCTTCAGACAGAATCAGGGGAGAGGGAAACGAGAGATATAGAAGGTGATTGTTTCAGCAAATCTTCGAGCGATTCTTCTTCTCTCCGTTCGCTCCAGTTCCCAACACGAGGTGTGTTGGAAGGAACTGCAGATGCTGGTTTAAACCGAAGTTAGACACAAAAAGCTGGGGTAACTCAGCGGGTCAGGCAGCATCTCTGGAGAGACGCGGGTCGAAGCCCTTCTTCAGTCTGAAAACGTCACCTATTCCTTTTCTCCAGAGATGCTGTCTGACCCGTTGAGTTACTCCAGCTTTTTGTGTCCATCTTCCCAACACGAGGTGTTTGACAAGGGCAAAAGGCAAGGCACTGGAGTCAATTATTGGGCAACGCTACATTTATCACCAGCTAAATTAGAGCCTCATTGGTATGCTAAGCTTCCTGTTCCCACGAGCTGACAACCAAGCTGCGTGAGTGCGGGGGCGGCTCAGTCTACAGCGTTGTTTCACCTCTGGGGTCAAAGAGCGCTTGTATCAGCTTTCAAATAATTGTGCCTGCTCCCTTTTCATTGAAAGTGTTTTTTCTTCAACAGCTATTTTCTGCGAGTGAATCAAAAGGAGATTTAAAAATTGTATTCGAGTCAGTGGCATCTATTTTGTAATATATCTTTTTACAAGTAGACAAGCTCGATAGATGTATCCAGGCAGACACTGAATCGAGTGGCAGAAGATCCCAAGTTTAACCCATGGTCGTTTTGTCGACCACTGCCTGGGTGGGAGGAGGGTCGGGAGGGAGGAGAGTTAAGAGCCTGTCCCACTTGCATGCGGTTGCATGCGTTTGGTATGACCAAACGGAAGTGGAGTTCACGCAAAGCACACGCGTGACGTCATTTGTGTCGTACCTACCAATCAGCTGGGAAGGAGGTGGGCCGCCGGATTTTCAGCGCACACGGCGTCGGGCGGTGACATCATCACGCAACGCCACGCCGGGCAGTGATGTCATCTTGGAACGCCACGCGCTAGTTGTACGCCATCAAGACGCTGCGTACGACCGCAATGCCCCTGTGTGTCGACAGGCCGTTGCCGCGCGAAGATTTCGGACACTGTCTGATTTTCCGACCCCCGCGCGATGTCAGGACCAGCCCCGCGCTTCTAAGTGGGACCGGTCCCGCGCGGCCATACGGTGCCCGAACGCCTCAAGCGACCAAGAGGTCGCGTAAGTGGGACAGGCCCTTTAGAGACCCTTGCAACAGCCTGAGTGTTTGGTGGGAGAGTTACGGGCCTGTCCTACTTACGCGACCTTTTCGGCAACTGCCGGCACCCGTCATAGGTCATTGCAGGTCGCCGAAATCTTTCAACGTGTTGAAAATCCAGCGGCGACCAGAAAGACGCTACGACTCTTAGGGCGACTGAGGAGACGACTCACGACCATACGGGCGACACTCTGGCAACATGTATGGTCGCGAGTAGTCGCCCAAAGAGTCGTACCTTGTTCTGGTCACCGCTGGATTTTCAACATGTTGAAAAATTTCGGTGACCTGCCGCGACCATGACGGGTGCCGGCAGTCGCTGAAAAAAATTGCGTAAGTGGGACATTAGAGACACATACAACAGCCTGAGCGTTTCTCTCTGTCCACTTTCTCTCCTGGCTGAAAAAAAATGTAATTTGACACAGAAGTAGACTATTCAGTTCCTCAAACAAGATCATGGTGGAACTTTTACCCACTTTCCTGCACTCACCCTTAAACTAAGCCCATGCCCCCAACAGCTTGGCTGTTTCTGGAGAGGGTCCGGAGGAGGTTTACAAGAATTATTCCAGGAATGAGTGGGTTAGCATATGATGAGCGCTTGACAGCACTGGGCCTGCACTCGCTGGAGGTTAGAAGGTTGAGAGGGGACCTCATTGAAACTTACAGAATAATGAAAGGCTTGGATAGAGTGGATGTGGAGAGGATGTTTCCGCTGGTGGGAGAGTCTAGGACCAGAGGTCATAGTCTCAGAATTAAAGGGCGCTCTTTTGAAAAGGAGGTTCGAGTCAGAGGGCAGTTAATCTGTGGAACTCATTGCCACAGAGGGCTGTGGAGGCCAAGTCAGTAGATATTTTTAAGGCAGAGATAGACAAATTCTTGATTGCAACGGGTGTCAAGGGTTATGGGGAGAAGGCAGGAAAATGGGATCGGGAGGCAGAGATCAGCCATGATTGAATGGCAGCCATGACTCGATGGGCCGAATGGCCTAATTCTACTGCTATGACCTGTGAGCGTGAGCTTCCCTGCTGACAGTGCAGGGTTAGATTGGCCAGACAGAACCCGCGGTCAGGATCGAACCCGGGTCTCTGGCGCTGTAAGGCCATTACGCCACTGTGCCAACTTATTGCTGAAGTGAATGATAGGACAGGCCAGACAAGCGGAGGCAGAAGTCGGAGTAAGTCCAGTTTGCATGATCCAAATGGAGACCGGAGCTGCAGATATCATAGAGTCATAGAGTGATACAGTGTGGAAACAGGCCCTTCGGCCCAACTCGCCCATACCGGCCAACAATGTCCCAGCTACACTAGTCCCACTTCCCACATTTACAAGGATGGCGGGACTGTCATATGCTGAGAGAATGGAGCAGCTGGGCTTGCACACTCTGGAGTTTAGGATGAGAGGGGATCTCATTGAAACATATTAGATTGTTAAGGGCTTGGACACACTGGAGGCAGGAAACATGTTCCCGATGTTGGGGGAGTCCAGAACCAGGGGCCACAGTCTATGAATCAGGAGTAAGCCTTTAGAACGGAGACGAGGAAACACTTTTCTCACAGAGAGTGGTGAGTCTGTGGAATTCTCTGCCTCAAGAGGGCGGTGGAGGCAGGTTCTCTGGATGCTTTCAAGAGAGAGCTAGATAGGGCTCTTAAAAATAGCAGAGTCAGGGGATATGGGGAGAAGGCAGGAACAGGGTACTGATTGGGGATGATCAGCCATGATCACATTGAATGGCGGTGCTGGCTCGAAGGGCCGAATGGCCTACTGCTGCACCTAGTGTCTATTGCCTGTGCTTGGTCCATAACCCTCCAAATCTGTCCTATCCAGGTACCTGCAACTGTTTCTAAAAAAAAATGGGATAGTCCCAGCCTCAACTACCTCCTCTGGCCGCTTGTTCCATACACCCACCACCCTCTGTGTGAAAACGTTACCCAGCGGATTCCCGTTAAATCTTTTCCCCTTCACCTTGAACCCATGTGCTCTGGTCCTCAATTCCCCTACTGTGGGTGAAAGACTTGATTTAGCAAAAGCATTCATGGTGGAATCTATGAAGCATCTGTCCAAACTCAGGCTGAGTTGGTTTAGTGCTCTGAACACAAAATAACAGTAGGTGATTAAATGCAGTTTCAGTAGTTCCAATTATATAATTTACTTCCAACAATGTGAGCTTTAACAGTCGGTGATTAATGCAGGTTCTGTACTTTCATGCATATTTCACTTCAACATTTTAAGTGTAGACAAGTGGAATTACATATTTGCAATGAGAGCACATCTCAGGCAGGCAAGTTGCTGCTGAATATTCAAGCCACTTCTGCTGGGAGTCCAGTCACCCACAACTATCTTCACTTAGCCTTGAACCGAAATGCCTCTTTCTGCAGTTAATGGTGTGCATTCATCCTTTGTCCTAAATTGAAGACTGGTTCTTGTTTGTGTGAGAATAGACACCAAATACTGGAATAACTCAACGGGACAGACATCTCTGAAGAGAAGGAATGGGTGATGTTTCGGGTCGAGACCCTTCTTCAGACTGGTCAGGGACATCTTTCGGGAGTTTAGTTTTGACTGATAGGCACAAAAAGCTGAAGTAACACAGCGGGTATGTGTTGCCTATTTTACTTCGGAGTCACGTGAGTGACTTCGTGAAGAACCCGCCAGCACGCTTGCGCAGCATATCGTCGCGCGCATCTGCAGCGGCAGCTGGGGGGGGGAGTGCGCTCTCCCCACCGGCTCCTTCACAAGACCGGCAGGTAAGTATTACCTTCCTTTACAGCATGGACAAGGGCCGCAGGACGACGCTGTCGGGGAGCTGAGTTGTGCTGCGGCCAGCCGACGGCCCTTGTCCCCGGAGCTGCAAGGAACGCCGGCAGCTTTAACGCATGGTGGGGGCTGGAATGCAGAGTCGGGCGCTCCCGCTAATACAGGGGCCGACTCACCCGAATGGGTTACCGCTACGGAGCTGCAAGCAACAGGTCCAGACTCCGAGCCCCCCGTCCCCCAAGAGAATAAGGGGGGGATACAGGTACGTGGCAAGGGGTCTTGTTTTCTTTTACAGGCAACCTCTCCCCGAGCTCCAGTAGACCCGAGGGGGCTGGGCCGGGGGACAGCCGCACGACAGGGGAGCCCTGCAAAGTGCATTGCGTACCGCAGCCAGGGATATCTGCCATCGTGCAGCCCGGGCATAACACTGCTGCGTCGTGTAGGCCTGCTGGAGCAGATACCGCCGACAACACACCCCGTCAGGCTGCGGTCAAGGGCGGAGGTGGCAGCAGGAAGCGGTCGGTCAGCTCAGCGCTGCGAGCGGCCGACCATGCGCCTCCACGCCAAGTAATGGTGTAAGTGTGGAGGTAAGCCTGCACGGACTCCGGGGAGCCAGGTTCCGGGGGCCGGCGCCGAGTAAACTCACCTGCCTTCTTATCAGCCAGGTGGGCCGCCACAGTCTGGGAGAAGACAGACTAGCGGAGAGTCCGTGCGGGAGTCGTATGACCCTACTTGGGCTGTAGGTCACGACGACCTGCCATTGGACCATAGACCCTAAGGGGGTGAGGTCCGATGGTGGAAGCCCCAGTGAATTCGCAGGGCCTGGGGAAGTCGGCTTGTCCGCTGCATCTCGCAGGGACGGTCGCATTGAGCGGTTGGAGCTCTTAAATGGTCCAACATCTCCAGCGGGACCGAGAACGTGAAGAACGGCATCCACTAGCCGTGCAAGGACTCCGCTCAGCTCCTCATCGTCTCCAGCCAGAAGCATTAATGATTGCCCAGCTGCTGAGTTTGACGACGACCAGGGACAGCCAGTGACCGCTGAACCAGAGCATGAGGAGGATGCTGGATGTGGTGAGTGAAGTTGCCGTTTCTACCCAGACAGGTGAACCCTGCACCACGAATTGGCGGGCACCATTGATTGCCTACGTATGCACCAACTCTGGAGTCAGATTCTCAATAATACCTTGGAGAAAGGTTCTCCACGGGCATAACGGCGTTCTGGAAAACCCTGATCGGGGATAATGTGTCCAGTAAATAGCATGATGCACTGGCACTCCTATGCAACGCCCAGTATGAGATATATTGCCTGCGTAAGAGCTCCATATAGCCCACACTAAACCCCAAATTCGCGGGGTTGTGCCGACCATTACCGCTCCACCGCCGCATCAGTTGCTTGGAGACCTGTACAAACAGGTGAAGGGACTGGACAAAGGAGGCCAAAACAGTGGGCCTCATGAAACTCCATCGGCCAGAGTTCACCCATATCACCGGCAACAGCCTAATACAACCTGTGAACCAAGGCTGCCGGATAGGGCACAAAAGATTCTACCTACCTCCATCTCAATAAATACAACGACCATTTAGGGCAAGGCCAACAGCGGCCTGCATGGGAAATGCGGCCGCCGGCCCGTCAACCTCCATAACGTCCACCCGAAGCACCGTATGTATGGAACCGCCGTTCACTATGGAGGTAAGGGGGTCTGGCTCCCCTCACGCCGTAGTATCCCTCCTGCACGAATAGGTGGGCGATTGCGGGCGGCCTTGGACATATGGGAAACTGTCACCACAGATGAGTTTTATTTTACAAAGTGTTCAAAAGTATATAATTCGTGGGAGGTATAGATTCCCATACCCAGCATTCGCCTCGTAGGAATTTACTCTATCCCGAAAAGAGGTGGAGGCAGGGCATGCTGAAATTATATGGCGAGCAGGGAAAAGTGGTAATTGGCATAACCAAGCATGGACATATTGAGTTGAGCCTAATATGTTCACCAGCAGTAAAAATAAGAGGAATGTCGGGTTATAATCGATTTAGCTGAGTTGAACACTTTTGTACAATGTACCCATGTCAAAATGGATGCTTTTGGAACAGCTAGGTGGAAGCTTTACTCAGGGTACTTTATGGCATGTATCAGTTTGAAAGAAGCATGCTATACGGTGCCCATCGCTGAGGCTCACAGGGAATTCTGAAGTTGTCTGGAAGGGTGCATTGCCTAATGGAACCATCACAGCTTAGGCTGTTTACCAAGTTGGTATTTACCTGTATTGGCTCTTCTCCGACAACAAGATTATAGTGATGGCATGTTGGATGAAATCCTTATAGTGGGGTAGACCCTCCAATTGGCAACTCAAGGAGTGGCTGCAACCAAGGCTCTGCTTGAGAAGCTGGGATTGTAATCCATCCAGACAAATCAAAACTGCACCGGTACGGGTCATGGATTTGGTGTTCACCTTAGACACTAATTTAATGAAGTTTATCATCCCCACTAATAAAGCTACTGCTATATTAGAAGAGTGCCACAATCTTGCTTGCGCCAGGGTATCGACCATGTGGCAAACAGCGAAAGTTATTGGTATTGGTAACTCTAAATTGGTAACTACATTCCCAGCTGCACGATTCGGACCGCTACACTACCGAAATTCACAAAGGTCACAAATCACAGCATTAAAAAAACAAATGCTGGCTGCTTTGATCGGCCACTTTGGTTACCACCGGAAGCTAGAAACAAGCTATAATGGTGGGTAGATAATATTAAAGAATGTCATTGACCTATTATATGGAGCAACCCTGATGTTGTGCTACTAACTGACGCAAGTGCACCAGGCTGGGGAGCAACTGGTACGATGTCCAGTTGTGGTGGCAGATGGAACTCTCATGAGTCTACATTCCTGGAGTCACATGGGATAAACTATATAGAAATGCTGGGGGCATTTCATGGACTGCGGGCTTACTGTACTAATTCATGGGATTACATGTCCGCTTTCGAATAGATAATGCTACAATAATGGCTTACATCAATCATATGGGTAGTATCAGGTCGCTAGTTTGCAATGAATTGGCTAATACAATTTGGCACTGGTGCATTGAAAGAAATATTTGGATTACTGCGACCTATTTGCCTGGGAAGCTTAATTCAGTGGCGGACACCAGGTCACGTGTCTTCAATGACAACATTGAGTGGATGTTGAACCCCCAGATTTTGGAGATATTATAGCTCAAATTGGGGACACCAGATATTGACCTATTTGCGTCCAGGCTGAACCATCGAATACCAACGTATGTGTTGTGGGAACCAGACCCTGGGGTAATAGCATTGGATGCATTTTATCCATTGGGGGAAATGGGTTGCTACGCGTTTCCCCCATGCTGCCTCACCAGTCGGGTATTGCAGAAAATTAAACTAGACTCTGCAACTGACATATTGATCATTCCCGACTGGCCTACACAACCATGGTACCCGATGGTTGCAGAAATGTACAACAACCATGGATGGCGATTGGGAAACATCCCAAATTGATTACTCACTCCATTACAGGGGGGTCAGTCATCCTTGCCATGGTCATTAAACTTGTTGGCTTGCAGGTTCTGGAAAGACCGCTCAACCGGGCAGGCATCTCATCAAGAGCCATGAACCTTATTGCAGCATCATATCGGGAATCCACCCGCAAACAATATCTCACTCAAATCAGAAAGTGGGAGGTTTCTGTGCCCGGAACAACAAGTCCTCCAACTCGGCAACAATACTGGATGTGTTGGAGTTTCTAGCAGGCCTCCATTTTGATGCAGGCCTCAGCTACAGTGCCATCAACAGCGACAGGAGTACGCTGTATTCATACCTGGATATAAGTGTCAGCTCCCACCACCTGGTGTCTAAACTAATGAGGGGAGTATTCAATACCAATCCCTCCACGACCCAGATATACAGTAACGTGGGATGTGGGGATCATGCTGACCCTACTGAGGAGCTGGGCTCCAATAGATGAGCTACCATTGAAACAGCTCACCCTTAAGGTGGTGATGCTCATGGCACTGGCGACAGCCCAACGAGCCCAGATGTTACAAAAACTGCGACTGGACACCATGGTGGCCAACCCTGGTCAAATAAAATTCTTTAGTAAAGAGTTATTAAAACAGGAGTTGCTACTAACGTTTTTTAAGTCCTATTCCACCAGGGCTGCAGCGAGAGCCATGAAGGTGCCCATGGACCACATTATCGCCACTGCGGGCTGGGCCAGTGGGGGAAAAACCTTTCAACGGTTCTATAACAAGTCTCTGGCCGTTCCTGCGACATTCGCAGAAGCTATCCTGGGTACCGCTCAGTAAATGTCTGGCCCCGAATTAGGGGTTGTTGTTTAGTTGATTAATAAATTGTGTTGATTTTTCAGCCGCTGTCAACTGAACTCCATTAACAGCCTTACTCCATCAGAATGGCGGCAGTGTGATAAGCATGGACGTTGTTCAGGGCGTGAAATCACAGAGCTTTGAAATCTTCACGAAGTCACTCACGTGACTCCGAAGTAAAATAGTAAGATTAAACGAGAACTTACCAAGTTTGGTTTGATCTGTATTTTACGAGGAGTCGCGGTGAGGGATTTCGTGCCCACCGCTCCCACCCTCTATCATCAGGTCAAACAGGTAGTTCTACGGTTTTCATCTTACTATTTTCAGTCATGGTTGGTTCTGTGATTCCACACCGCTGCTTTGAAGGATGCCGCGCATGCGTGCTGGCGGGGTCTTCACGAAATCCCTCACCGCGACTCCTCGTAAAATACAGATCAAACTTCAAACTTGGTAAGTTCTCGTTTAATCTTACTATTATCACCACAAGTCAACAATAAACGGTTTATACTCTCTGGAATTTAGGAGATTAAGAGGGGATCTTATAGAAACTTACAAAATTCTTAAGGGGTTGGACAGGCTAGATGCAGGAAGATTGTTCCCGATGTTGGGGAAGTCCAGGACAAGGGGTCACAGCTTAAGGATAAGGGGGAAATCCTTTAAGACCGAGATGAGAAAGACTTTCTTCACACAGAGAGTGGTGAGTCTCTGGAACTCTCTGCCACAGAGGGTAGTTGAGGCCAGTTCATTGGCTATATTTAAGAGTGAGTTGGATGTGGCCCTTGTGGCTAAGGGGATCAGAGGGTATGGAGAGAAGGCAGGTTCGGGATACTGAGTTGGATGATCAGCCATGATCATATTGAATGGCGGTGCAGGCTCGAAGGGCTGAATGGCCTACTCCTGCACCTAATTTCTATGTTTCTATGTTTCTACAATAAACAAAACTAAACAGTTAATAATGGCCTGTTTACTTTATCATCATTACTTTTTTGCATATCCTTCATTCATTTGTTCTATATCTCTCTACATCATTGTCTATATCTCTCGTTTCCCTCTCCCCTGACTCCCAGTCTGAAGAAGGATCTCGACCTGAAACGTCACCCATTCCTTTTCTCCAGAGATGCTGCCTGTCCCGCTGAGTTACATATTCTAAAAATCAACAAGGAGCTATAATGTCAAGGATCCAAACACAATTCTAAAATGGTGTGTGAATCCCTCTATCAAAGTGGGAATGCAAGATGGTGTATGTGTATCATCTGGTCTGAAACTCCTGGTGCCACCTGAAGATTATCTAAGACTTGACTTCCCCTGCCTCTGGGAATGGAGGACAGGGTTGTGCCACCAGGATGGGTTCACGGAACAGCCTGCCAACAGTTACTGCGCTCTCGACAAATGATGTCACTTCATCGTCATTTTTATTAAATCATCTTCTCCTTCGTGGGCAAAAGAAGCACGGAAACACAGGTGCAGGAGTAGCGCCTTCGAGCCAGCACCGCCACTCACTGTGATCATGGCTGATCATCCAAAATCAGTACCCCGTTCCTGCCTTCTCCCCATATCCCTTGATTCCGTTATCCCTCATAGCTATGCCTAATAGCCCTGTCCCACTGTACGAGTTCATTCAAGAGCTCTCCCGAGTTAAAAAAAAAAATCAAACTCATGGTAAGCACGTAGAATGAACGTAGCGGGTACGTTGGAGCTTGGGGACGTCTCTTAGCGGCTCGTAACGCTAACGGCAGGTACTCGGGAAACGCGGTAAGCCCGGGAAGACTCGTGAAGATTTTTCAACATGTTGAAAAATGTCCACGAGAGCCTCGAGTACCCGCGAGCGGCCATTACCGTTAATCTCCGAGTTCGAATCAGGGCAAACTCGGGAGAGCTCTTGGAATGAACTCGTACAGTGGGACAGGGCTTTAACTCTCTCTTGAAAACATCCAGTGAATTGGCCTCCACTGCCTTCTGTGGCAGAGAATCCCACAGAATCACAACTCTCCGGGTGAAAAAGATTTTCCTCATCTCAGTCCTAAATGGCCTACCCCTTATTCTTAAACAGTGACCCCTGCTTCTGGATTCTTAAACTGTGGACCTCCTGGTTCTGGATTCTTAAACTGTGACCCCTGGTACCCAGCTCTCTGCTTTTCTCCCTGACATTCTTTCAATGCCCGGATTCATCTGTGTAATTATTTCCCAATCCCCTTCAGTGCTTCGATATCCTCTATGAATTGGAGACCAGCAATCTGTGTAGCCAGGGTACACAAAAAGCTGGAGAAACTCAGCGGGTGCAGCAGCATCTAAGGAGCGAAGGAGATAGGCGACGTTTCGGGTCGAGACCCTTCTTCCTACTTTGAAGAATCTGTGTAGCCATGTGGGTGCAGCCTCTGACCGTGCGGAGAGTCCAGGCTTGTCCCACAGATTTGACAATGTTTTGCCGTGGACAGATCCATAAAACTAAAACTACTGTAATGTGTTTGACACTGAATCACCGGTAGGCCATTAAACGCGTTCTAAAGCCTTCTTTTATATCTGGTCTATAAAATCCCTAGCTGTGCACTGCATGGGTGACTTGTTCTCAGCTGAGAGCTGCCTCTGTAGAGAAGGGATGATTAATCGAGGCACAATAAAGGCCAAAGACATTTCTAGTCAAAGATCCCATGCTGTGTGGCGGAGTCTGGAATAACATTGGTTATCCTGGCAGCTACAGCCAGTCATCGTGAAGCTACTCACAATATTCAGATTCACTCGGCCTTCATCCCCACTGTGAACAGTCCAGTTGATGTGTTTCCGCGCTGTGAAGGCAACTGTTTGGTCAAATTAATAACTCCATTAATTGAATGTAAAATGAAGAGTTTTGCTTTAATGTCCTTTAATCAGCATTTCATCGCTCAAAGTCACACCGCTAAAATACACGGCTCAAATTATCAAAGTTTATGACGGTCCTTCAACATGGTAAGAACCGGAGGTTCGCTACCCAAGGTTAATTAGACCAGATACTGCAGCCTAATGAGAGTGTGCAGAAATGTTGGGAATCAGATTAGACTTTATTTGACTTAGTCATAAAAATACATCAAACACCAGATCAGAGAATAGAAGCAACAGGAGCTCTTTATAAATAAGGCATTACTTCAGTGTAAATCTACAGACCCATCTGCATAGTATTCTCAGGATATAAAAGTCATGATTAACACACACTCACTCTCACACACACTCACACTCTCTCACTCACACTCACTCAGGCAACGTACAAAACAGAAATTATATACAAATCACACCACGCATTCCAAAGAAAAAGGTCTGAGCAGAAACAAGACATTTGTGCCAAAACACAGTTAGAAGACACGTTTATAGTTGTGCAAGAGGTGGTCCATTGTGTTTCATCGTCGAGGGAAGATTAGGGTTGTCTTTTCAAGAAAGTAGCTGTTCCGAAACGTGGCCGTGTGGAACTTCAGCTTTCGGTTTCAGTTTCAGTTTAGTTTATTGTCCCTTCTGCCGAGATACCGTGAAAAGCTTTTGTTGCGCACTAACCAGTCAGCGGAAAGACAACACACGATTACAATCGAGCCGTTCACAGTGCACGGGTACACGATAAAGGGAATAACGTTCAGCGCAGGATAAAGCCCGTAAAATCCGATCAAAGACAGTCCGAGGGAGACCAATGAGGTAGATAGCAAAGATCCTACAGCGAGCAAGATAGTCCACTCGACGAAAAAGGCGTAGTACGGTCACGGGCAGATTCGTGGGTAATTTTCGGCCCCATTTCCGTAACCGGCTGCCGTCTCCGCACCAAAGATCCCGTAGCGGAGCAAAGGTACTAGTGCGGAGACGGAAGCCGGTTACGGAGACATCCTCATAAAAATAAAAGTTATTTGGGAAAAATCTTCTCCACATTTTCAGAATTATAATTTATTAACACAAACTGTTCCCCCGTAACGTTGATTACACTGCGGGTCGGGTAGGGTCGGGTTACTGAAATGGATGAAAAAAAAGGCCCACGTTCCGTTCCGTTGCATACTACACGTCAGCTCCCATTGCATTTAGAAGGAGTGGCCTTTGGTAGATAGTAGTTCAGGACTGCTCTCCAGTTGTACTGATGGTTGCAGAGCGGAGGGTGTGGGGACCCTTCATGACAGATGCTGCCTTCCTGAGGCAAAGCCTCACGTTGATGCTTTCAATGGTGGGGCCAGACTATGATGTGATGGACCGGGCTGAGTCCACCATTCTCTGCAGCCTCTTGCATTCCTGAGCATTGGAATTGCATCACCAGGTCGTGAAGCTACCCCTCAGGATACTTTCTACTGTGCACCTGTACAGGTGCGTTCTACAGTGCACCTGTACAGGTGCGTTCTACAGACCACCTGTACAGGTTCATTCTACAATGCACCTGTACAAGTTTGTTCTACAGTGCACCTGTACAGGTTCGTTCTACAGTGCACCTGTACAGGTTTGTTCTACAGGCCACCTTTATGGATCGTTCCACAGTGCACCTGTACAGGTACGTCTACAAACCCCTGTACAGGTTCATTCTACAGACCACCCGTTGCGTATTCAGTGACGTGCCGAATCTCTTCAAGCTTCTAAGCAGAAGTGTTGAAGTGCCTTCGCCCTGATTCCATCTCCGTGCCCAGATCAAGCAAATTCCAAACTATGCTGCCTTTTACAGTGAAGCAATGTATTCATATCGCAACCTTGAATAGCCCACCACTTACTATGAGATGTCATTATTAGGCCATTCGGCCCATCAAGTCTATTCCACCATTCAATCATGGCTCCCTCCTAACCCCTTTCTTTCAATATACAGAATAAAATTCCCCACTCTATTGCCCATGTGAAATGTGCCTTCAGTTTGTGTAGGAAAGAACTGCAGATGCTGGTCTAAATCGAAGGTAGACACAAAATGCTGGAGTAACTCAATGGGACAGGCAGCATCTCTGGAGAGAAGGAACGGGTGATGTTTCGGGTCGACACCCTTCTTCAGACTGAATGTGAGCCTCGACTCGAAACATCAGCCATGTACCCGTTCCCTGGTTTACATGATGCTCCTCACCACCACCCCAGTTTGGAGGGCCATAGACCACACTCTTCAATGTTAGACACAAAAAGCAGGAGGATCTCACCGGGTCAGGCAGCATCTCGGGAGAAAAAGGAATAGGTGACGTTTCGGGTCGAGACCTTTCTTCAGACTTGGTAATAAAAACTGAAGAAGGGTCGTATCCCAAAACATCACCAATTCCTTTTCTCCAGAGATTATTGGCTCATCGGCGCGGACCCGGTGGCTGAGGTGCCTGTTTCTGTGCTGTATCTCTAAACTGAACAAAACTAAAACTGCTTAAGAAGGAACTGCAGATGCTGGAAAATCGAAGGTAGACAAAAGTGCTGGAGAAACTCAGCGGGTGCGGCAGCATCTATGGAGCGAAGGAAATAGGCAACGTTTCGGGCCGAAGCCCTTCTTCAAACTGATGTGGGGTGGGGTGGGCGGGGAGAAGAAAGGAGAAAGGAAGAGGAGGAGCCCGAGGGCTGAGGGAGAGCTGAGAAGGGGAGGAGAGAGCAAGGGCTACCGGATGCCACTAGGGTGCAGACTGCCCAAGCGGAATATGAGGTGCTGCTCCTCCAATTTCCGGTGGTGCTCACTCTGGCCATGGAGGAGGCCCAGGACAGAAAGGTCGGATTCGGAATGGGAGGGGGAGTTGAAGTGCTGAGCCAACTAAATCTCAGCCCTCCACACAGAAAGCAATGTGGATGGAATACCTGAGGGGTAAGTCTGACATCCTCCACACTAGAACACCTGTACGGGTTTGTTCTACAGACCACCTGTACAGGTGTTCTAGTGTGGAGGATGTAGAATGAACCTGTACAGGTGCACTGTAGAACAAACCTGTATAGGTGGTCTGTAGAATGAACCTGTACAGGTGGTTTGTAGACGTACCTGTACAGGTGCACTGTAGAACGATCCATAAAGGTGGTCTGTAGAACAAACCTGTACAGGTGCACTGTAGAACGAACCTGTACAGGTGGTCTGTAGAACGAACCTGTACAGGTGTTCGAGTGTGGAGGATGTCAGACTTACCCCTCAGGTATTCCATCCACATCACTTTCTACACCGATCCAATTTGTTTTAACCTTTAGCTCTTTATGCAATCATTGAAATATTCCAGTGTGCGTATGGGTTTGACACCTGGTTGCATAACTGTCTTTCATGTTCTTCTCTGGATAACATATGCAGCTGTGGCATACTTTAAAGGGACGCTTTATAAAGATTGTGTAACCCGAATCTGAAAGGTTATATTTTCAACAAGGTGAACAAAGGAACAATTCCCAACAGTGTCAACAAATACCTCTGTCTGGTACTCCACATGGGCAGATGGTTAAAATGCCACTCCCTCTCACCCACTGCCATGGTAATAGACAATAGGTGCAGGAGGAGGCCATTCGGCCCTTCGAGCCTGCACCGCCATTCAATGTGATCATGGCTGCTCATCCCATGTAATGTAATGTAATACTGTTCTTTTCATTTGATAGAGGCTTTTTTTTAACCCCTTATCAGTCTTTTGGCACAAAGGCTATTCTCATCTCCGTCTTCTTCTTCTTGCGTGTGGCGTGCACGGCCTAAAGGTGTCGGACAACTTGTTCTATTTGATCTTCCGTTTGTGCACGGCGAGTTGATTGCATTAGTCGAAACAGGGCGGACCACGTGAAGGTTGCAATCTCCCGCCCCTCTTCTCTGTGTCTATCTTCGGTTTAAACCAGCATCTGCAGTTCCTTCCTACACATATGTCCAGACCAATTCTCATCTGAACATATGTGTAGGAAGGAACTGCAGATGCCGCTTTAAACCGAAGATAGACACAAAAAGCTGCAGTAACTCAGCGGGACAGGCAGCGTCTCTGGAGAGAAGGAACGGGTGACGTTTCGGGTCGGGTCTGAAGAAGGGTCTCGACCCAAAACGTCACCCAATCCTTCTCTCCAGAGATGCTGCCTGTCCCGCTGAGTTACTCCAGCTTTTTGTGTCTATGTCCCTGTGCAGGTCAGCTGCATCACATTGGGGGGCAGATTTCACGTCTGCAGGCTTTGGGTTAAGGTTCCACTCGAGCTTTGAGCAGACGATGCAGGGCAGCGCTGTCCGAGCCTGTGAGCTTTGTGTGTGAGATGCAAGACCAAAGCTGGGCTACATATACTTCTACCAAAGAGACACAAGCTGAGGTTATTGCCAAAGGAATAAAAAAACAAATCACTGTCGTATCATTTTAAAAACAAAAGCAGAGTTTTATCGGTTTTCCGGGCCAATATTTCATCTCTGAACCAATACCACGGTGTTGGAGCTGGTGTGGGAGATGGCTGTTTGAAAATTGCTTGCTCTACTGTAACAAAAGCGATTATTCAACAAAAAAAACTTTACTATCTGTGCAGCTTATTGAGACATTTTGATTTCATGGAAGGTTTATAAATAAAAATAGCTGCTTTGATGATCAGAGCTACAGTTAAGTTTCGCTCTCGCGTCACGTGTACCGAGGTACGGGGACAAGCTTTTTGTTGCGTGCTAACCAGTCAGCAGAAGGACAATACATGATTAGAATCGAGCCATTTACAGTGCACAGATACATGATATGGGAATATCATTTTGTGTAAGGTTTAAAGCCAGCAAAGTCTGATCAAGGATAGTCCGCGGGTCATCAAAGATGAAGATAGTGGCTCAGGACCGCTCTCTGGTTGTGAGAGGATGATTCAGTTGCCTGATAACAGCTGGGAAGACCTGTACATCTTTGAGAGGAAACTGAAGGCCTGTCCCACTTGCATGCGTTTAGCGCGACCAAACGTGGTCGCTTGAGGCGTACGGGCCGCGCGGGGCCGGTCCCACTTCGAAGCGCAGAGGCGTATGGAGTTGTGCGGGGCTGGTCCCAACATCGTGCAGGGCTCCTAAAATCCCGGACTGTCCGAAAATTCCGCGCACCAACGGCCTGTTGGCCCGCAGGCGCATTGAGGGCGTTCGCAGCGTCTTGATGGCGTACGCCTGGCGCGTGGCGTTGCGTGATGACGTCACCGCCCTAGGCCGTGCGTCGCCCAAATTCAGTCGGCCCGCCTCCTACCCAGCTGATTGGTGAGTATGACTCGAATTACGTCACGCGCGTACTTACCGCGAACTTAGCGCGACCTCCACTTCCGTTTGGTCGCACCAAACGCATGCAAGTGGGACAGGCCCTTTAAGATCTCGGAGAAATAGGTCCCGGGATCTGTTGGTGTGCGTTTTCACACATTTTAAGTTTGGTAGTTATAGTGCTGGGGAGGATTGGTGGGGGGGGGGGGATGGAGGTGGATGTGCGTTCTGGTGAAGGGAATTCAGAAAATTAAAAATAAAGGACAAGGAGATAATGCAGGGTGACAAAATGGGAATGACAAGCAGAACGTGTCGGGAAGAGATAGAGCACTGAGACGTAACAGCAATAGTCCAATTAATGTCAGAGCTGAGTAAAATTGTAAGAAGACAAAACTGAAGCTCTTTATCTCAATGCACACAGCCTTCATAAGAAGATAGGTGAAGTCACAGCACAAACAGAAATGAACTGGCACAATGTAATAGATATGGTTCCAAAATGACCAAGGCTGGATATTAAATTTACAGCGCACTAAACTGTTAGAAGAGTGAGACAAAGAGGGGGAGCAGACTTGATAATAAAGAACAGAGCTTCAGTCAGGAGAAAAGATCCCAGCTCAGAAGATGAAGAAGTAGAATGAGGAAGCACGAGAGGAGAAAACATTGAGGAGACAAAATGTGTAGGAAGTTACTGCAGATAAATAGACACAAAAAGATGGAGTAACTCAGCGGGTCAGGCAGCTTCTTTAGCTTAGTTTAGAGATACAGCATGGAAACAGGCCCTTCGGCCCACCCAGTCCGCGCCGACCAGCGATCCCCGTACACTAACACTATCCGACACACACTAGGGACAATTTCACATTTACACCAAGCCAATTAGACTGCAAACCTGCACATCTTTGGAGTGTGGGAGGAAACTGAAGATCTCGGAGAAAACCCCAGAAGGTACAAACTCCGTACAGACAGCACCCGTGGTCGGGATCGAACCCAAATCTCTGGCGCTGTGAGGCAGCAACTGTGCCACTGCGCAACCCTGTCCTATACCGTTCCCAGGTCTAATTTTCTTTTAAGAGCTACTGGTGAATCTGTCGCCACCAACCACTCAGCAATCATTTTCTGCAACACAACAGGTTAACGCATAAACCGCAGCTCTTCATCACCCCATTGATTCTGCTGCCAATTATCTTGGATGCGTCTTTCCTTTTGCTCGTCTTCTTGGCAAGGCTCATAAGAGTAAATGAAAAAGAAGCTACTGAATTCCTTTAATGTTTTGTACGCCCACATTAAACTTCCCATGAACCGTTCTCCTTGTTTCAAGAACAATCCCAGCTTCCTGGTTGCTTCACACAATTTGGCTCCTTGCTCAGTGGGGTGATGGGGAAAACCGACAGCGTTGGAAACACCAGCCTGGCATTTAGATTCTCATCCTTTGTCGATGTGCATTAACACTGTGCTGAGCTGTGATGCACACTGCGCTGCGCTGCAAAGAAGCAACAAGTCAGGGTCACCTTTGCAGCAGCTTGCAGCAACGCACAAGCTCAACGATTCGCTTCAATGATATGTTTAAGAAACAACTGCAGATACCGGAAAAATCGAAGGTGGACAAAAATGCTGGAGAAACCAGGCGGGTGGAGCGAAGGAATAGGTGACGTTTCGGGTCGCGATTCAATAGACAATAGGTGCAGGAGTAGGCCATTCGGCCCTTCGAGCCAGCAACGCCATTCAATGTGATCATGGCTGATCATCCCCAATCAGTACCCCGTTCCTGCCTTCTCCCGATATCCCCCTATCTTTAAGAGCCCTATCTAGCTCTCTCTTGAAAACACCCAGAGAACCTGCCTCCACCGCCCTCTGAGGCAGAGAATTCCACAGAATTCCTCTGATTCCTCCAACCTACCTCATTGAGGCCCAGCAATTTTTTTTTAAGTCAGCGCTTTTCTCTAACTATATTATGCACTCCAATATATTTTCTTCTTTATATTGATTTAATATGATGCAAACAAAAAGTATCGATGGTTAATCCAACTTAGAGGTTGGATTGTAGAGAGTCGAGGTTAAAGTGGGATGACTTACAACTAGTGTGAACGGGTGAACGATGGTGGGTGCGGACTCTGTGGTCCAAAGGGCTTGTTTCCATGCTGTATCTCAAAGTTAAAACGTGAAGAGCTCTCTGTCAATTGGTAAAAGCTAAAGCAGGCTTGAGCAGTGCCCTTGTGAGCTTGACAAATGAGCTTCTGGGTGTGTAGGGCTGAAACAAATGGAGTTAGTCTTGGGTTCACTGTGGCGCAAGGCTTGGGTATGGGAAAGGTTATAAATTTAAATGGAATCGCTTAAGGGCCTGTCCCACTTGCGTGATTTTTTTCAGCGACTGCCAGCACCCGTCTTGGTTGCTGGAAATTTTCAACATGTTGAACATCCAGTGGCGACCAGAACACGGTACGACTCTTTGGGCGACTACTCACAACCAAACAGGCGTCACCCCGCGACATGTCCGATATGATACAGTTGTACACTTGTACAGTTTGATAGCCAGGGACTATGTGTTGGCTGGAGTGGTTTACGGTATCCCAAACAGCAATAACATAAATAAAGAAAGAGTTAATCAAGAAATAAGAAAGCTCTTGAAAAAGTAATACAACAATCCAGAGGGACTTTAATCTTTGTGCAGCCAAAGCAAATCAAATTGGCAAAATTAGTTTGGAGGTTGAGCTGATAGAATAAACTTGGGACAATATTTCTGGAACAATACTTCATAGAAGCAACCAGGGAACAGGCTATCTTAGACCTTATCTTGCGTAATGAGACAGGGTTAATTAGTAATCTCATTATAAGCCATTCTCAAGGGAGAAGTGATCACAATATTGTAAAAATTTGTAGGCTGTTTGAAAGACACCAAGATCCATCAAATACTAAGGCTTTGAATTTAGTTAAAGCCAATTACTAGGGACACATTAGCAAAGGTAGATTGGAAAATAAGATTAATAAATGCTTGCCAGTACATAAACAATGACTAATTTTTTTTTTAATATTTCAAAAATCCTCTACGAAGGTATGGCACAAAAATAAAAAAACTCCATTTGAAAAATAATTGCTCTCTGGCTAACCAAGGAGGTTCAGGAAGGAATGACATTAAAAGAAAGGGTTTATAATGTCGCCGAGAAGAGCAGTGAGACCGAGGGAAATGAATGCTTGAGAAAGCAACAACACATAACCAGAGGACAACATCAAAATCAATGGGGAGTAGAAAGATTGAATAAATCGGCCAAAAATATTCAAATATAAACTCCAAGACCTTCTACGACCAAATGGGAGAAGCAGAAATGAATATTGATCCCATTCAAAGTTGAGAAATAAATAATGCAGAATTTAAAAAATAGCTGAAGTTTTAACAAATGTATTCACTGCAGAATATTAAATTCTGCTGAAATGGGAGGGAAGCAAGCCTCTGACGACATCGAGAAACTCAAAGTAATTAATGTCGCTAAAGAGTAAAGGAGGAATGGACGGGACTGGAACAAGATGAACCCCTCGAGCCCAATCGTCGACATCCCCGGAGGCGACTACAGAGACGGCAGATACATCTGGTGATCTCGTAAAGTTCCAGAGCTTCTGGAACTGCCCCGGCAGAGTGTAAAGCCCCTGTCCCACTGAACGCGACCCTCTGGAGACCTTGCGCCCCACCCAAGGTTCCCATGAGTCGCCAGAGGTTTTGGTCACTCGCCTGGAAAACTTCGACCGAAGCGCGAGCTGCATCTACTGACCAACGATCCTACAGGATCCTTGCTACCGACTGCACACACACACACAGCGTGGATGGGATGGGGAGAGTGGGGGGGGGGGGGGGGAGGGGTGATGGGGGGGAATGAAGAGAAAGAAAATTGACAATTAAGGTTAATAAGATATTAGAATCCATCACTCAGGTGTGATAACAGGTTAGTTAAAATGTATGATTAGGCAGAGAAAACAAAGCTGAATAATGCTGTCATGTTTCACAAATCCAACACTCGCTTGAGGATTTAATCAGTAGGGTGAACGTGGGAATGAGTTGATGCAGAATATCAGGGATTTTTAAACACATTCGGTATGTACAGTATTTCCTTCCATATAAAGAACTCTCTGCTTGTCTGGGTGACAGGTTGAACGTATGATGAGCGTTTGACGGCACTGGGCCTGTACTCGCTGGAGTTTAGAAGGATGAAGGGGAGGACCTCAATGAAACTCACCGAATAGTGAAAGGCCTGGACAGAGTGGATGCGGAGAGGACGTGTCCACTAGTGGGAGAGTCTAGAGCTGCAGAATAAAATGACGTACCATTTGAAAGGAGATGAGGAGGAATTTTAGTCAGAGGGTGGTGAATCTGTGGGATTCATTGCCACAGAAGGCGGGGGAAGCCAAGTCAATGGATATTTTAAAGGCAGAGATAGAGAGATAGTCAGAGGTTATGGGGAGAAGGCAGAAGAATGGGGTTGAGAGGGAGAGATAGATCAGCCATGATTGGGTCGAGTGAACTAATTCTGCCCCTATGAACTTATGAACACGAGGCATTCCACTTGATAGGCCCCAGGCTCACAACCACACACTCCAGATGTACAAACTGCTGGTTTCATCCACACTGCATGCTGTAACCAGTAGCAGTAGCTTGCATATTCTACAGCAACTCACCAATAGGAGCAGGATTAGGCCATTCGGCCCATCAAGTCTACGCTGCCATCCAAACATGGATGATTTATCTCTCCCTCCTAAACCCATTCTCCTGCCTTCTCCCCATAACCCGACACCCACACTAATCAATAATCTATCTATCTATCTCTGACTTTAAAAAATTCCAGTAACTTAGCCACCACAGCCTTCTGTGGCAAAGAATTCTACAGATTCACCACCCTCTGACTAAATAGATTTCTCCTCATCTCCTTCCTAAAAGAACGTCCTTCAATTCTGAAGCTATGACCTCTAGTCCTAAACTCTCCCACGAATGGAAACATCCTCTCCACATCCACTCTATCCAAGCCTTTCACTATTCTGCAGGTTTCAATGAGGTCCCCCCCTCATTCTTCTAAACTACCAGTATGGAGAAGGGCAGCCAAAACCCAGGGCAACACCACCACGGACACCTCAAAGCCACACGCCATCCTGACCTTGAAACATATCCGTATTCCTTCACCGTCGCTGAGCCCTGACCTCCCACCCAACGATGCTTTGTTGATTTAATAGGGGCTTCATTTGCCACACGCGTAACTACACAGTGGAATTATTTTTGCAGGTGCATCTGCTGTAACAGCCATTTAGGTTTAGACTAGCTACTCCTGGCATATATTATTATCGTGGCTAGATATTTCTAGCAGTATTGTTTTGAACACTTGTGGGCGGGCTCTTGATGCGTTGTAGGACATTACATATAGCGTAGTCACGGGGAGCGACCAGATCAGACCAGGCAAGGGAGAGAGAGGACACCGTTCTTACCAGATGAGAGAGAACAGAAAGTTACAGCTTGTATGAGAATAAGGGATACTTGGCATAATTAATTCTCTTTGTTTGTACAACTACTTCAATGAAGAATAAATTAAACAGGAGGATCCGTTTATTATCGTCTGCGGAAGTTCACTCCTACCTGCCCGTGTAGCAGTGGCAACGTTAAGTTGGACATCGGGAAAGTTTGAAATTGCCATTACACCTGCAGTCGTCGCTATATTGGGCGCCATTTCCAAAGTCCGTTCCACGCGCGCTCGGTCGATCGTTCGTTCGTTGGTTTGTTCTACTGGAGCGGCTCACCGATCTACGTCATCCCCAGGCTGGGGGCCTCAGCGGTTGGGTGCCCAGGTCACTAGCAGCCCTGTGGGTATACCCACTCGTCAAGGACCGCAGCGACTCAAGAGGCTGCTCACCATCACCTTCTCAGAGGCAATTAGGGATGGGCGTTACATGCTGGAGCCGTGATGAATGGCGGAGTAGACTTTCATCTGAAGAAGGGTCTCGACCCGAAACGTCGCCTATCTCCTTCGCTCCTTAGATGCTGCTGCACCCGCTGAGTTTCTCCAGCTTTTTGTGTAACCCGGCGGAGTAGACTTGATGGGTCGAGTGAACTAATTCTGCCCCTATGAACACGGGGTAGTAATCTGTGAGCCCCACGTCCCTTGAATGAATAAAAACAACCTACCTCCTTCTCCACAAGTGGAAATGCTTAGGATCCTTATCAAATATGCACACTCCAATATCCAATTTAACTCAGCTGTCATGACCCACACACAGAGTAAGCAAGCCCAAATTAATCCAATTATTAGCGTGCGGACAGGACTTAACTCAGCCCAAATGGCATTTTCTCTCTTTTTGTAACATTAGTCATGTGTACACGCTGTTAATGATATTCAGAGTTGGGTTTAATATGTATCTAGCACTTTACCAGATGTGTCCTGTACACTTCCACTCTGTATCAGTCAGTTATCAGGCTCCATAATTAAGAGTTTCGTTCTGAGCCTGGGTCTCTTGCGCCACATCTTACGAATGCATCCATCTGAATTTGTCACACCTCCAGAGTCACACGTCTGAAATACGCACACTTGCCTGAAATAAGCCTTCAACTGCGAAGCTGCAATCAAACACCCAGTTGATTATAATCAGAAGCACCGAGCCTGCAATCTCCATACACTAACACGCACACCTGACAATTGTTCACGCTCTAGTCCAAAGGATATTGAAGAAATAAGATAAACTGCTAACTTGCGCCCAGCTTGCCAACACTGGCCAACGTGTCCCATCTACACTAGTCCCGCCTGCCTGCGTTTGCCCCATATCCCTCTAAGCAGGTGCCAGGGGTTATGTCAGGGGAGAAGGCAGGAGAATGGAGTTTGGAGGGAGAGATATCAACCATGATTGAATGGCGGAGTGGACTTGATGGGCCGAATGGCCTAATTCTACTCCTATCACTTATATGACCTTAAACCTGTCCTATCCATGTACCTGTCTAAATATTTCATACACATGTGACTTTTTCACACAGAGGGTGGTGGGTGTATGGAACAAGCTGCCAGAGGAGGTAGTTGAAGCAGGCACTATCGCAACATTTAACAGTTGGACAGGTAAATGGATAGGACAGGTTTGGAGGGATATGGACCAAATGCTGGCAGGTGGGACTAGTGTAACTGGGACATGTCGGCCGGTGTGGGCAGGTTGGGCTGAAGGGCCTGTTTCCACACTACATCTTTCTATACGTTGATATTGTCCCTGCCACAACTACCTCCTCCGGCAGCTCGTTCCATACACCCACCACCTTTTGTGTTCCTTTTAAATTAGATTGTTAAGGGTTTGGACACGCTCGAGGCAGGAAACATGTTCCCGATGTTGGGGGAGTCCAGAACCAGGGGCCACAGTTTAAGAATAAGGAGTAAGCCATTTAGAATGGAGACGAGGAAACACTTTTTCTCACAGAGAGTGGTGAGTCTGTGGAATTCTCTGCCTCGGAGGGCGGTGGAGGCAGGTTCTCTGGATGCTTTCAAGAGAGAGCTAGATAGGGCTCTTAAAAATAGCAGTCAGGGGATATGGGGAGAAGGCAGGAACGGGGTACTGATTGGGGATGATCAGCCACGATCACATTGAATGGCGGTGCTGGCTCATAGGGCCGAATGGCCTACTCCTGGACCTGTTGTCTGTTGTCTATAAACTCTGCGATACCTACTCTCGTGCGCGCTTTACACTCACCTGGTTCATTGAAAAGCTTTATACAGTCCTGATGCAGCATCTAAAATAAATTACATGTACTGTGGTATTAAAAGGTGGATTATACAATAATCTGGAAAACCTGCCTTTTCAGCGCCACCAAAAAGATGGGTGTCAGATTGTTGGAGTTTTACTGTATTCAGCCGCCTATTTGCTGCCTATTTTTTGGCCAAGAATTTGTCCAGTTCTATTTGAAGTTCCAACTGCACCGGGTCACACAGTTCCTTCCCTGTCCCAGCCACTCATTGCAGTAAAGCTCTCCCTCTTGTCATTCCCAATTCAAGTTATTGATTCTCAGCCACTCAAAACAGATTCGATTTATTAAACACATCACGCTTTTAAACTGGTCTCTCTCTCTCTCTCTCTCTCTCGTCCCTGGTGGCTGTCTCTGCTCAAAGAAAAACTCAATGATACTTTAGGTCGAGTGAAATGTTTAGTTTTGTGAACAACCTGGGAAATTATTTTTTTATTTTTTTATTTTCTTTTATTTTTGTTAGAAGCAATTGTACAAAAAGAAAATGATCGACATAACATCCATACAATTTTCGTACTGCTTCAGTTTTAACATTTTATGAACTAATAACTAGATCGGAAAAAAAGAAAAAAGAAAAAAGGGGAAAGAAAGAAGATAAGGAAAAAATTTCACGAAAAACAAGAAAAAGAAAAAAGGAAAACCCCAAAAGGAAACTAACGAAGGAGTGGAATAAGTGGAGATATATCCCACTGCCCTTCCATACGCCCGCTCACCCGATCCGGTTTTGAGTTTGTGTTCAACCATTCTGTTGTTGAATCAACCTGGTAAATTCAGACACCAGACTTCACCCAGGCAGTGCACAAGTGTTGCCACGTAGAAACATAGAAACATAGAAATTAGGTGCAGGAGTAGGCCATTCAGCCCTTCGAGCCTGCACCGCCATTCAATATGATCATGGCTGATCATCCAACTCAGTATCCCGTACCTGCCTTCTCTCCATACCCTCTGATCCCCTTAGCCACAAGGGCCACATCCAACTCACTCTTAAATATAGCCAATGAACTGGCCTCAACTACCCTCTGTGGCAGAGAGTTCCAGAGACTCACCACTCTCTGTGTGAAGAAAGTCTTTCTCATCTCGGTCTTAAAGGATTTCCCCCTTATCCTTAAGCTGTGACCCCTTGTCCTGGACTTCCCCAACATCGGGAACAATCTTCCTGCATCTAGCCTGTCCAACCCCTTAAGAATTTTGTAAGTTTCTATAAGATCCCCTCTTAATCTCCTAAATTCCAGAGAGTATAAACCAAGTCTATCCAGTCTTTCTTCATAAGACAGTCCTGACATCCCAGGAATCAGTCTGGTGAACCTTCTCTGCACTCCCTCTATGGCAATAATGTCCTTCCTCAGATTTGGAGACCAAAACTGCACGCAATACTCCAGGTGTGGTCTCACCAAGACCCTGTACAACTGAAGTAGAACCTCCCTGCTCCTGTACTCAAATCCTTTTGCTATGAAAGCTAACATACCATTCGCTTTTTTCACTGCCTGCTGCACCTGCATGCCTACTTTCAATGACTGGTGTACCATGACACCCAGGTCTCGCTGCATCTCCCCTTTTCCTAATCGGCCACCATTCGGTGTTGCCACGTTTCAGCACCGCCAACGTCACAAAGGTTCACCCAACAGTCCGTACGTGGCAGCAGACAGCCCCCCCCCCCCCTCCCCTTTGTTCTCGGTGCTCCCCACCACCCAGTAGCACTCGGTGGCACAGGCCCCCACACACTCTCCACGGTCCTCCTGCGCTCTCAGCGGTTGCTCGCAGCGTCCACGGACGGCGTTGGCTCGGGGCTGAGCTCAGCGTCGCTGGTGGGCGGCGAGTGGCACGGTTTCACCCGTCCATCCACACCCACCCCGTCATCCCTGTAAAAGCCCTGTCCCACGGTACGAGTTCATTCCAAGAGCTCTCTCTCCCGAGTTTGCCCTGATTCGAACTCGGAGATTTACGGTAATGGCCGCTCGTCGGTACTCGGGGCTCTCGCGGACATTTTTCATCATGTTGAAAAATCTTCACGAGTCTTCCCGAGCTTACCTGCCATTTTTTAAAAAAAACTCGGGAGAGCTCTTGGAATGAACTCGCCGTGGGACAGGGCTTTAACTTTCCCCAATTACGCTTGTACGCAACCTCTCCAAAGCCTCCATCCACTTCCTCCCTGGAGTGCGGGCGGTGCCTTGAAGTGAATCAGAACCCCAGTTGGAGCCGAACAAGTGTTTTAAACAGGTTTGGAATGACTTCCTGGCTTTTGTTTCCTGATGTTAATATTAAGTCTTATCCTGACATGCAGGCAGAACTAAGCTGATATGTAGCGCATTAAAGTGACATACACATCTCGCCCTGAAATCTCCCCAACACTAACCTTGGACAAACAGCCCCAGCCAGTGACAGGAATCAAATACTCATTCTCCAAATCAATGCAGCTTGAAGCCACATTCAAAGGATTTTTTCTGTAGAATGAGGCCAATTGCAGGCACCATTGTCAAGCGGCCTGAGCCACAGTCAGTTCATTCAATGTGCAAGGCCTCCAACTCTAATAACTCAGCCACCCGTTGACAAGGCCACTAAATCTAACTACCTGAATCCTTATCTCTCGCTGTCTCCCAAGTGCTGGAGAAATGGACTATCAACCCCACACCGCAGGTACAGGGATGCTACAAATCTCTTTAAACCATCAACACCTCACTGAGATTCCCTGACAGAAGGCTGGAAATACTGCAGCTCGCCGGCGATGTGTTTCCCCCGTTCTAGCAAGCTGCCCGCGGTCCCTTGAAGTACCTTAGCATCTTGCCCACTCCCATTGCTCATCATCATACACAAATGTCTAAACTGCAAGGTGGAGCAGCGGGAGAGTTGTTGCCTTACAGCACCAGAGACCCGGGGCGGATCCGGACTGCGGGTGCTGCCTGTACGGAGTTTGTGCGTTCTCCCCGTGGGCCGCTCGACCGCTGCGCCACCCTGCCGCCCCAAAGCGATGCTCCGAAATCCATCCCACCTCCCTGGCTGCCAGTCTAACAGAGGGTCACTCCCTGCAGGTGAACAAATCAAGCTGACCGCAAACACACCGTGTATGCAGAAATCGCCCACCAACTGGCCTGGACGGGGGGGGGGGGGGGGGGTGGACATGGAGTAGATGTTTCTACTGGTGGGAGAGTCCAGGACCAGAGGCCACAGCCTCAGAATAAAAGGACGCACATTGAGAAAGGAGACGAGAAGGAATTTCTTTAGTCAGAGGGTGGTGAATCTGTAGAAGCAATGGATATCTTTAAGGCGGAGATTGACAGATTTCTGACTAGTGCGGGTGTCGGGGGTTTATGGGGAGGGGGCAGGAGAATGGGGTTGAGAGGGAGAGATAGATCAGCCAAGATTGAACGGTGGAGTAGACTTGATGGGCCGAATGGCCTAATTCTGCTCCTAGAACTCATGAACGAACCAAGGTGTGCGTTTAATTTGAGAGCATCGTTCCATTCACTCATGCATTAAACAGCCTGCTGGCGAAAACCAAATGCACAACATCTTATCTGCAACATACCTCACCAAGATGCCAAGCAATAACTAGCAGTCTATTGTGTATTCGCCTGCTGTGTGAGTATAGGACTACGCCAGATCCAATTTTCTGAAATTAGCCCTCCTCCTGTTAAACATTTTTATTGATAATTCTTCTTTTGCAAAATACATCTAAAATTAATGATATTTTGACAACTATTCCCAGGATAACACACCACTAATAGTCTACACCTGATCTAAAAGTAAATCTTTCCTCGCAAGACAGCGAGCATCCTGTTCAAGGCATTTCTCATCGACACACGAAAAATGACTGCCCTTTGTTGCCCTCATCGTAAACACCGGCCAGGTCAATGACAGGTGAAGCTATTGTATGTACTGCTCATGGAATCGCAGAGTAACACAGCGTGGAAACAGGCCCTTCGACCCAACTGACCCACGCCGGCCAACACGTCCCAGCTAGGTTCACGAGGTTAATTCCCGGCAGGGTGACGTTTCGGGTCAGGGGAGTACAACGGGATCTGGGGTCCTTGTTCATCAGTCTATGAAAGTAAACATGCAGGTACAGCAGGCAGTGAAGAAGGCGAATAGCATGTTGGCTTTTATAACAAGGAGTTGAGAATAGGAGGGGGCGGGAGATTGCAACCTTCACGTGGTCCGCCCTGTTTCGACTAATGCAATCAACTCGACATGCACAAACGGAAGATCAAATAGAACAAGTTGTCCGACAACTTTAGGCTCTGCACGCCACACGAAAGAAGAAGTATAGGAGCAAAGCAGTTGTACAGAGCCCTAGTGAGACCACACCTGGAGTATTGTGTGCAGTTTTGGGGAAGGACATTCTTGCTATTGAGGGAGTGCAGTGTAGGTTTACAAGGTTAATTCCCGGGATGGCGGGACTGTCATATGCTGAGAGAATGGAGCGGCTGGGCTTGTACACACTGGAGTTTAGAAGGGTGAGAGGATATCTTATTGAAACATAAAAGATTATTAAGGGTTTAGACACGCCAGAGGCAGGAAACATGTTCCCGATGTTGGGGGAGTCCAGAACCAGGGGCCACAGTTTAAGAATAAGGGGTAAGCCATTTAGAACGGAGACGAGGAAACACTTTTTCACACAGAGAGTGGTGAGTCTGTGGAATTCTCTGCCTCAGAGGGTGGTTCTCTGGATACTTTCAAGAGAGAGCTAGATAGTGCTCTTAAAAATAGTGGAGTCAGGCGATATGGGGAGAAGGCAGGAACGGGGTACTGATTGGGGATGATCAGCCACGATCACATTGAATGACGGTGCTGGCTCGAAGGGCCGAATGGCCTACTCTTGCATCTATTATCTATTGTCTTCACTAGACCCACCAGCCCACATTTGGTCCATATCCCTCCAAACCTGTCCTATCCATTTCTTAAACATTGGGATAGTCCCAGCCTCAATTACCTCCTCTGGCAGCTCGTTCCATACACCCTTTGTATGAAAAAGTTACGCCTCAGACTTCAATTAAATAGAAACATAGAGAAACATAGAAATTAGGTGCAGGAGTAGGCCATTCAGCCCTTCAAGCCTGCACCGCCATTCAATATGATCATGGCTGATCATCCAACTCAGTATCCCATAGTTTCTCCTTCACCTTAAACCTATGTCCTCTGGTCCTCGATTCACCTTCACTGGGCAGGAGACTGTGCATCTACACGATCTATTGCTCTCATGATTTTATACACCTCTGTAGGATCACCCCTCTTCCTCCTGCGCTCCAGGGAATAGAGACCCAGCCTGCTCATCCTCTCCCTGTTGCTCACACCCTCTAGTCCTGGCAACATCCTCGTGAATCTTCTCAGATTCTGATTGGTCTCTAGATATTTCCTTCGCAGCCCTGCTTCTCTAACCTTCCCGCTAGTTGGTGGCTAGCAAAATAAATCAGTCAGGTTAATATTTGGTTCACATCGGTTATTGGTTCATAACACCCGTTCAAGGTGGCAGTAAGGATACAGGGTGAGCAAGTTCAACTGCAAGGTTAGAATGTAGACGGTACAAGGGTTCTCCTGTGAAGACTGAGCAGAGACTTGATAAGAGTCTGGATCGTGACTGTATATGAACAGGAGAAACACAGAGGAACCGTTCCCATCAGTCATTGTTTCATGGACAAGGCAATTCCTATTAAAAGTAGACACAAAATGCTGGAGTAACCCAGCGGGTCAGGCAGCTCGCTGGAGAGAAGGAATGGGTGACATTTCAGATCAAGACTGAGAGTTTTGGTTCTTGGTCCTCCAAAATATTCCAAATGGAATTTAAACTGGAGGTGGTGGAGGGAGGACTTAAGCCAGAAAGGGTTTTGGGGCAGAAAGAGCTACCTTAAATGTAGTTGCATCTGGTTGGGTAACTATGGTAGGGTGAAGATTATTCCATGCTTTAACTGTGCGGGGGAAGAACAGAATTGCTGTCCACATCTGTGTACGGGGGGAGAGGGAAAAGAGAGATTCGCAAAGGTACAAAACACAAATGAATGCAAGGTATGAAAAGAACAAATCAAAGCCGGCAACGATGACCGAGGAAAGGTGGAGTCCACAATGGTCCATTGTTGGCTGTGGTAAAGGTGATGACGAGTGGATACAAACAGTGAAACTAAGCTGGACGACAGTGAAACTAGTACGATGACTAGCGTGGGGGAACAACGGAGAGAGGAAGACGGAATGCAAGAGATATTTGAAATTAGAGAAAATAAATAATATTATCGCTGGGTTGAGAGCTGCCCAAGCGAAATATAAGGTGCTGTTCCTCAACTTTGCGTTTGGCCGCTCTCTGACAGTGGAGGAGGCCCAGGACTGAAAGGTCAGTGTGGGAATGGGAGGGGGAGCTAAAGTGTTTGGCAACTGGAAGATCGCGTAGGCCAAGGCAGACTGAAATTCTGGGTGAAAGGGCCAAAGGTGGGGGTGGTGGAGGTGGTAGGGCGTGTTGTGGCAAACCTTTTGGATGGGATCAGCTGCCTGTAGGGGGCGGGGGAAGCACAATCAATCAATTCTTCCTGAAGGTGACTGGCCTGGCATTTAACAGAGAATAATTTGAAACGCTGTGAGAAATGAGCAGGGGATGGAAGTGACAACTGCTCTACTGGGACCTGACGGAGACTCACTGGGCCAATTGGCCTTCTGCTCCTCAACAATTCTCTGATTTTGTGTGTCTAGCTCCTTAAGGACATAATTCCTTTTATCATTTTAATATGTTCCTTATAACAGCAATCCTCTGCCTCTCCTACTCTTCTCGCTGCATCATTCTCGGGTATATTAAGCATTAACCTCGCTCTAATAAATCTCACTTACTTGTATGTCATTATTCAGAGTGTTATTGTGTTCTGCAGCTCACATTTTGTGCATTGTGCTGGTGCAGCGGTCGTGTTGCTGCCTTAAGGGCCTGTCCCACTTTCACAACCTTTTTTACTCGTGGACATTTTTCATCATGCTAGAAAAAACGCCCCGACCTACTTGATGCCACGAGTACCTACGACTAACATCACGGCCCGCTACGACCTACCTACGACCTCGTGACGACCATGCTGCGAGTACGAGTCAAGGGCAAACTCGGCAGAGGTGGTGAATTAGGTCGTGTAAGTGGGACAGGCCCTGTACAGCACCAATGAACCTGGTGCCGGGTTCGATCCCGACTACGGGCGCTGCCTGTACGGAGTTTGTACGTTCTCCCCGTGACCTGCGTGGGTTTTCTCCAAACCCTTCGGTTTCCTCCCAAACCCCAAAGACGTGCAGGAATGCAGGTTAATTGGTGTGGCGCAGGTGTAAAACGTCCCTAGTGCGTGTAGGATAGTGTTAATGTGCGGGATCGCGGGTCGGTGCGGACCCGATGGGCCGAAGGGCGCTGTATCTCTAAAACTAAACACTCAGCATCGTTTGTGATGCTCATCTGTGCTCAATGCAAGTTGTTGCAATTCGTGCGACAGCTCACAGCGACACTGTCATTCATACGTTTCCTGAAATCCTGACTCGTGTTTAGTTAAAGTCCGATTCAGGAGTCCGAGGGTTTCTCGAGCGCATTATGATCCATTGCGGATGAATTTTCATGCCTGTCTTTTCTGAGACAATGAAGAGTGCTGAAGCTCACCCTTTGACCGTGACCCTCGGGGTTATGGGGAGAAGGCAGGAGGATGGGGTTGAGAGGGAGATCAGCCGTGATTAAATGGCGGAGTAGATCGGAGCAAATGGCCCAATTCTGCTCCTATCACTTGGCACAGTGTAGATCTCAGGGTCTAAGGTGAAAGGCACTCATTATCTGAGAAGTCAATGACAGGATATCACAAGTGCAGTTTCAGGCAGGTGTGTCCTGAACATCCGCGGGTTCAGGGTGGGAATACCGATTAACCGAGTGACGAGGTTATCACATTGCAGTTACTTCCAAGCCTTGACATCCCTCGCACTGTAATTGACAGGGAGCGCAGAGAGTAGCCAGTGCCTGCGTGGTCTCAGTTATATGCCACTAGGCTGTGCCCAGTCCCTTGACATCACATCTGTTGCTAACTGCGTGTACACGGCAGCCAATCTATCCTCATTGGTCACAGCAAAATTAACACCGCTCTAACCATCTTTTACATAATTACACACGGGGCCTTCAAAGGATTCTAAAGCTGGATCTGGGTATTGTTCACATTAAGAGCAGAATTAGGCCATTCGCCCACTAAATCTACGCCATTCAATCATGGCTGATCCTTTTAAAGTGGATTATTTTAAAGCGGAGATTGGCAGATTCGTGATTAGTACAAGTCACAATAGACAATAGACAATAGGTGCAGGAGTAGGCCATTCGGCCCTTCGAGCCAGCACCGCCATTCAATGTGATCACGGCTGATCATCCCCAATCAGTACCCCGTTCCTGCCTTCTCCCCATATCCCCCGACTCCACTATTTTTAAGAGCCCCATCTCGCTCTCTCTTGAAAGCATCCAGAGAACCGGCCTCCACCGCCCTCTGAGGCAGAGAATTCCACAGACTAGGGGGTTATGGGGAGAAGGGAGTTGAGAGGGAGAGAGATCAGCCATGATTGAATGGTGGAGTAGGCTTGATGGGCCGAATGGCCTAATTCTGCTCTCTTGAATTATGAACTTATGTTTCTAACTGCAACAGAGTCGACCGTGATGGCTGAGACTGGAGGAGAACTCTTTTCACAAAGACAGGGACAGGAGGAGGGTGCACTGCACTACTCCCCCTTCAATGAGATTGTGGCTACAAACATACTTATCTAATAACGAGGAACTATAGGTGCCGGTTATACCAAACATAGACACAAAGTGCTGGAGAAACTCAGCGGGTCAGGCAGCAACTGTGGAAAATATGGATATGTGACCTTTTGGGTTGGGACCCTTCTTCAGACTGATTATTAGGGGGGGGGTGGGAAAGAAAGCTGGGAGAGAGGAGGGGCAGGTCAGGTAATCACTGAACGCAGGCGAGGGAGGGGGTCATTAGATGGGCAGATTGTTGGATAAAGGCCAGGGATGAAGAGAGAGGCGCGAGCCCGAGAGGTTGAAGAGTTACAAATAGGGTGGCACGGTGGCGCAGCGGTAGAGTTACTGCCTTCCAGCGCCGGAGACCCGGGTTCGATCCCGACTACGGGTGCTGTCTGTGTGGAGTTTGTACGTTCTCCCCGTGACCTGCGTGGGTTTTCTCCGAGATCTTTGGTTTCCTCCCACACCCCAAAGACGTGCAGGTTTGTAGGTTAATTGACTTGGTACTAAATGTAAATTGGCCCTGGTGCGTGTAACATAGTGTTAATGTGTGGGGGTGGCTGGTTAGTGCAGACTCGGTGGGCCGAACGGCCAGTTTCCGTGCTGTAACAGAAAAACCCACTAAACCCTTTAGCTCAGGGGCAGAACAGTTGTAACTGGTGTATCCACTGTAAACGGTGCAAGCGGGGGAAGATGGGGGAACATATCTATCTGTCTATTAAAGAAGGAACTGCAGATGCTGGAGAATCGAGGGTACACAAAAAGCTGGAGAAACTCAGCGGGTGCAGCAGCATCTAAGGAGCGAAGGAGATAGGCGACGTTTTGGGCTGAAACCCTTCTTCAGACTCATTTGTCTGCCTGTCTGATATTGATCTGTCTGCTTCTCCCCCAGTTCAAATCTTCATGCTTGACTGAAGAAAGGTCCTAACCTGAAACGTCACCTATCTATTTTGCCCAGAGATACTGCCAGAAGCTCTTGAGTTTCTCCAGCATTTTGTTTGGGGCGGGAGACTGCAACCTTCACGTGGTCCGCCCTGTTTCGCCGAATGCAATCAACCGGGCGTGCACAAACAAATAAGATCAAATAGAACAAGTTGTCCTCCAACTTTAGGCTGTGCACGCCACACGCAAGAAGAAGAGGAAGCATTTTGTTTCTATCTTCGCTATAAACCAGCATCTGCAGTTCCTTTTTATTGCATTATTTCATTTTTATGTTTTCCTTTCATGCCTCAGTTATTTTGTTTTCATCCTATTTCCTCCGTCCCTTCCCCAATCCCTAGATCTCTTTGCCTCTGTCATTTGCCAAAGGCCCAGATGGTCCCTTGCATCAGCTCTGCCATTATCACCTCACAGAGCCAGAGACCCGGGTTCGATCCTGACCTCGGGTGCTGCCTGCGCGGAGTTTGTACGTTCTCCCTGTGACCATGTGGATTTTCTCCTGGTGCTCCCTGTGGTTCCCTCCCACATTCCGACTACAATCGAGCCATTTACAGTGTATTGATACATGATAAGGGGATAACGTTTATTGCAAGATAAAGCCAGCAAAGTCCGATCAAGGATAGTCCGAGGGTCACCAATGAGGTAGCTAGTAGTTCAGCACCGCTCTCTGGTTGTGGTGGGATGATTCAGTTGCCTAATATCAGCTAGAAAGAGACATTCCCTGAATCTGGAGGTGTGCGTTTTCACACTTCTGTACCTTTTGCCCAATGGGAGAGGGGAGAAGGGGGAGTGGGCAGGGTGCGACAGGTCCTTGATTATGCTGCTGGCCTTGCCCAGGCAGCGCGAGGTGCAAATTGATTCAGCAGAAGGGAGGTTGGTTTGAGTGTTTAAGAAGGAACTGCAGATGCTGGAAAATCGAAGGTAGACAAAAGTGCTGGAGAAACTCAGCGGGTGCAGCAGCATCTGTGGAGCGTTGGTCTGGGCTGCGTCCACAATTCGCTGCAATTTCTTGCGGCCTTGGATGGAGCTGTCCCCAAACCAAGCCGTGACTCTGCATCGCTGGAGTCGAAAGTAAAATCTTTCAGGCAACAGGCAGAAGGATAAACAATGAACAGAGAGGGGACTGATGTCCTGGCCTCGTACAATTGTTTAATTAAACCAATTAATGGATCCAACAAGTATAATATCATCATATTCAGTTCTGCATGCAGACGTTGAACACTGAACACCAACTCCTTAATGTAAATGCTAATTGCTCATTGAAAAAATATGACATTATCAGCGACCTGAATGATCAAGAAAATATTTTGTAAGCATACCACCCCTACAAACGCCCACGGCAAGATTAGTGAGTGGGCAGTAATTTGGTTAACAAACAAACTACTCCTCCAGCCACCGTTCACGAGCTGCCATGTTTGCAAAGAAGAATTATTGTGGATACATCTGACTCAGAGTTTGCCCACAGAAGCTCATTAATCACAGACCACAGACGCAAGAAATTATACTCACAGTTATAGAGAAGCAGAAAGAAGCTCTGCAGCCCACCACCCAACTGGATCCATCTTCTATCCCAGCCCCATTTCCATATATCTGTGGTCTAATTCCTTTAATAGCCAAATATCCCTGGAGCATCAGAGGCTGGTGGAAGTATATTAAATTATGAGAGGCATAGATGTGGTAGACAATCACAACCTTGTTCTGGGGAGGAATTCAAGAGGGGGCGGTGGAGGCAGGTTCTCTGGATGCTTTCAAGAGAGAGCTAGATAGGGCTCTTAAAAATAGCGGAGTCAGGGGATATGGGGAGAAGGCAGGAACGGGGTACTGATTGGGGATGATCAGCCATGATCACATTGAATGGCGGCGCTGGCTCGAAGGGCCGAATGGCCTACTCCTGCACCTATTGTCTATTGTCTGCTGTGGGGGGAGGAAGCACAAAGGAGGACCTGCAAGGGATACTTTGTAACCTTGCCGGCGCCCTTTATGTGGCCACTCTTTGCATACCTTGGGTATGCAGAGTGACGCCACATGTGACAATAATGTATTAATTCCTTCATTATGCATTCTGTAGTAGCCTTCTGATCCAGTCATCAATTAAAGTGACCATCGGGGACTAAATCCTTGAGACGTTCTAAAAAACTGTCACTACACACTCTCTCCCGAGCCTCTTTCTCCATCCTATTTTCAGGCAACCAGAACTCGTGGTCTCAGTTATATGCCACTAGGCTGCGCCAAGTCCCTTGACATCACATCTGTTGCTAACTGCGTGTACACGGCAACCAATCTATCCTCATTGGTCACAGCAAAATTAACACTGCTCTAACCATCTTTTACATAATTACACCTGGGGCCTTCAAAGGATTCTAAAGCTGGATCTGGGTATTGTTCACATTAAGAGCAGAATTAGGCCATTCGCCCATTAAATCTACGCCATCTAATCTAACCAGAACTCTGCGTAATATTCCGAACACCGTCTGAACAAGTGTGTAAGAAGGAACTACAGACGCTGGTTTGAACCGAAGACCGACACAAAAGGTGACACAGCGGGACAGGCAGCATCTCTGGAGAGAAGGAATGGGTGACCTTTCAGGTCGAGGCCTTTCTTCACTTCTTCTATGTTTCTATGTTTCACCCGAAACGTCACCCATTCCTTCTCTCCAGAGATGCTGCCTGTCCCGCTGAGTTACCTTCTGTGTCTGTCTGTGGTCTAAACGAGCTTTTGCATAGATGCAACATGACTTCCCAATATCACACTCAATGTACTGCCCAATGAAGGCCTTCTTTACCATAGACGCAAAAAGCTGGAGGAACGCAGCGGGTTACTCCACCCGAAAAGTCACCTATTGCTTTTCTCCAGAGATGCTGTCTGAACCACTGAGTTACTCCAGCTTTTTGTGTCTATCTTCGGTTTAAACCAGCGCTTGCAGTTCCTTCCAACACCTTTCGCCTCCTTTACCATCCTATGCACGTGTTGCCATTTCCAAGGAACTATGGACATACACCTTACCATCCCTCTGTGTATCAATAATAATAAGGGGTAGGCCATTTAGCACTGAGATGAGGAGAACCTTTTGTCAGGTCTCACGTTTGATCTAGTTTCTGTTTCTTATTGGTTTTTAGTATTAGAGTTTGCATTCTTGTTTTATTTTGGTGTCTCACATCTCCTCTTGTTTCAGGTCCCATTTCCTGTCATGTCGTTTACCCGCCCTGATGTGTTTCACCTGTGTCTCGTTATCCCCTGTTAGTCGGTATTTAAGCCCTTTGTGTTTTAGTTCTCATTGCCAGTTCGTTGTGTGTGCTACTTAGTATCACCTCGTTCCAGCTCTGGAAATCTTGTGACCTTGTGATCTCGACCACTGCCTGTTTTTCGACCACTGTGTTTGCCTGCTCCTAGATTATACCGTTGCCTCTGTTTTTGCTTACCTGTGTACCGACTTGGACCGATTAAACTCTGAAAACGGATCTGCCCTGTGTCTGAGCCTGCAGTTGTGTCCTCCCCCTCGTTCAGTTCTGATACCTTTTTCACCCAGAGAGTTGTGAATCTGTGGAATTCCCAGCCACAGAAGGCAGTGAAGGCCAATTCACTGGATGTTTTCAAGAACGAGTTAGATTTCGCTCGTAGGGCTAACGGAATCAAGGGATATGGGGAGAAACCGCAGCTCTTCATCACCCCATTGATTCTGCTGCCAATTATCTTGGATGCGTCTTTCCTTCTACGTGACTTCTTGGCAAGGCTCATGAGAGTAAATGAAAAAGAAGCTACCGAAACCCTTTAATGTTTTGTACGCCCACATTAAACTTCCCATGAACCGTTCTCCTTGTTTCAAGAACAATCCCAGCTTCCTGGTTGCTTCACACAATTTGGCTCCTTGCTCAGTGGGGTGATGGGGAAAACCGACAGCGTTGGAAACACCAGCCTGGCATTTAGATTCTCATCCTTTGTCGATGCGCATTACCACTGCGCTGAGCTGCGATGCACACTGCGCTGCGCTGCAAAGAAGCAACTAGTCACGGTCACCTTTGCAGCAGCTTGCAGCAACGCACAAGCTCAACGATTCGCTTCAATGATATGTTTAAGAAACAACTGCAGATACCGGAAAAATCGAAGGTGGACAAAAATGCTGGAGAAACCAGGCGGGTGGAGCGAAGGAATAGGTGACGTTTCGGGTCGAGATTCAATCGACAATAGGTGCAGGAGGAGGCCATTCGGCCCTTCGAGCCAGCACCGCCCTTCAATGTGATCATGGCTGATCATCCCCAATCAGTACCCCGTTCCTGCCTTCTCCCCGTATCCCCTGACTCCGCTATTTTTAACAGCCCTATCTAGCTCTCTCTTGAAAGCATCCAGAGAACCTGCCTCCACCGCCCTCTGAGGCAGAGAATTCCACAGACTCGCCACTCTCTGTGAGAAAAAGTGTTTCCTCATCTCTGTTCTAAATGGCTTACTCCTTATTCCTAAACTGTGGCCCCTGGTTCTGGACTCCCCCAACATCGGGAACATGTTTCCTGCCTCTAGCGTGTCCAAACCCTTAACAATCTTATATGTTTCAATGAGGTATCCCCTCATCCTTCTAAACTCCAGAGTGTACGAGCCCAGCTGCTCCAGTCTCCCAGCATATGACAGTCCCGCCATCCCAGGAATTAACCTTGTAAACCTACGCTGCACTCCCTCAATAGCAAGAATGTCCTTCCTCAAATTAGGGGACCAAAACTGCACACAATACTCCAGGTGTATCTTACTAGGGCTCTGTACAACTGCAGAAGGACCTCTTTGCTCCTATATTCGATTCCTATTGTTATAATGACCAACATGTCATTCGCTTTCTTCACTGCCTGCTGTACCTGCATGCTTACTTTCATAGACTGATGAACAAGGACCCCCAGATCCCGGTTGTACTTCCCCTTTTCCCAACTAGATATAGCTCTTGGGGCTAATGGGATCAAGGGATATGAGCAGAAAGCAGGAACGGGCTACTGATTTTGGATGATCAGCCATGATCATATTGAATGGCGGTGCTGGCTCAAAGGGCAGAACAGAATGACCAACTCCTGCACCTATTGTCTATGTTTCTATGTCTAATACTATTTTGACGAGATTGATTAAAGTGAGATTCTGTGGGTTTTCAGGGAGTACGGAGAAACTATTTACAGTCCGAAAATGAAGGATATAGTGGGGTGGAAGGAACAATATCACATTGCAAGTTGATCAGATCCAATATACACTGCCAGGCAGACCAATGGAGGCAGAATTTGTGACATTGAAAGATGAACCATATAAATAATTGATAATGATCTCAAAGTCGTGCGGAACAAAGAGAAGAGATCGCAGCTTTCAAAGTACCGACACGGATAAAACAGGCTGCATACCCACATTCACTTTCTGTGCGTCTGGAGTTCTAAGAAACTCTAGTGTTGGGAGTCTAATTCTAGTGTTGGGAGTCTAATTCTAATCTTCAGTAAGTATTCCTCAGATCAGTTCGCTCTGTGGTACATCACCGCTTCCATTTCTTTCCACACTTGTCGTGCTCCAGGCAATTCTTAACAACAATTCCCAACTGGGCATCAGGCTCCACTAGAAAAAACAAAGATCAACACAAGGTGGGGAAAATGGTACATGAAGGCTGCCGAACTAACATCAGGGTAGAGGGAGAGGGAGCCACCTCTTGCGATCGAGAGGACCGACCTTTCTATTAAGGAGTAAGCCATTTGGAACGGAGACGAGGAAACACTTTTTCTCGCAGAGAGTGGTGAGTCTGTGGAATTCTCTGCCTCAGAGGGCGGTGGTGGCAGGTTCTCTGGATGCTTTCAAGAGAGAGCTAGAGAGGACTCTTAAAAATAGCGGAGTCAGGGGATATGGGGAGAAGGCAGGAACGGGGTACTGATTGGGGATGATCAGCCATGATCACATTGAATAGCGGTGCTGGCTCGAAGGGCCGAATGGCCTACTCCAGCACCTATTGTCTATTGTCTAATACTCCAGCTCCATCGGAATTAATTTCGCTTTTATTTCCACAAGCTCTCCAAAAATGACGAGGTGAGGGGAAGGGCTGTTTGGAAGAGGGTTAGAAAAGTACCGGGGATTTTAAGTTAAGGTCGCCTGATCTCATTCAGTGTTGGGTCTCACCAGTTAGACTTTAGAGATACAGCATGGTAACAGGCCCTTCGGCCCACCCAGTCCGCGCTGACCAACGGTCACCCCGTACACACGCACTATCCTACACACCAGCGACGATTTACAATTTTATCAAAGCCAATTAACCTGCAAGCCCTGTATGTCTGTGGAGTGTGGGAGGAATCCGAAAACTCACATGGTCACAGGGAGAACGTATAAACGCGATACAGACAACACCCGTAGTCAGGATCGAACCCGGTTCTCTGGCACTGTAATGCCCCTGTCCCACTTAGGAAACCTGAACGGAAACCTCTGGAGACTTTGTGCCCCATCCAAGGTTTCCGTGCGGTTCCCGGAGGTTTTTGTCAGTCTCCCTACCTGCTTCCACTACCTGCAACCATCTGCAACCGCCGGGAACTGCACGGAAACCTTGGGTGGGGCGCAAAGTCTCCAGAGGTTTCCATTCAGGTTTCCTAAGTGGGACAGGGGCATAAGGCAGCAACTCCAGACACTTTGGCCAGGAGAAATGTCCTGCCTATATCCAGCCTGTTGAACAAAATCGCATTCTTCTAATGGCAGAGTCTGAAGAAGGGTCTCGACCCGAAATGTTGCCCTTTCCTTCTCTCCAGAGATACTGCCTCACCCGCTGAGTTACTCCAGCATTTTGTGTCTGCCCTCTCATTCTTCTAAACGTTCAGGAGAATAGTCCAGCCCAGTTTAATGTCTCCTCAAATGGCAAACACACCCACCAGTGAATCAGTCTGGTGAGGCTCTACCGCAGTCTACCTTAGGGAACCTTAGGGCTAGAGGCCAGACCTGTACACAACAGACCAGGTGCCATCTCACCAGAACCCTGTACAATTCTAGTCAGTCTTCCTCACTCTCACATTGTTTGTGTTTAGAGATACAGCGTGGAAACAGGCCCTTCAGCCCACCTAGTCCATGCCGACCACCAAATACTAGTTCAGCGTTATCCCACCTTTGCACTCTACACACTGGGGACAATTGACAGATGCCAATCAACCTACAAAGCTGCACGTCTCTGTCATGTGGGAGGAAACCGGAGCACCCGGAGAAAACCCACGCGCTCACGGGGAGAGCATGCAAACTCCGTACAGACAGCGCCCGAGGTCAGGGTCAAGCCCAGGTCTGTGGCACCTTAAAGATGAGGTGATAATGGCAGAGCTGATGCAAGGGGGCATCTGGGCCCTTGGCAAATGCCAGAGTCAAAGAGATTTAGGGATAGGGAGAGTGGCGGAGGAGACAGGATGGAAGCAAAATAACTGAGGCATGAAAGGGAGAAACAAAAAAAAAATAACGCAAGAAAAAGGAACTGCAGATGTTGGTTTATACATAGAAACGTCGTAGAAACAGCACCCGTAGTCAGCATTGAACCCACATCTCTGGTGTTGTGAAGCAGCAACTCTTGCGCTCAATATTTCACCATTTGAAAAAAAATGCGCTTTCCTGTCGAGTGCGGCAAAGTGGATGACCTCACTCCTTGCCCACACATGAATGTACTGAGGCTGGCTGGATGATAGACCTTGGAGGTCTCCTGTCAGCTTTGTTCAGTGTGTAATCGCACTGCCACGGTCGGTGTAGTTCACTGATGACCACCCAGCAGCAGCCACAGGCTGAGAGAGCTCCCGCTGATGGCCTAAGGCACTGACTCAGAGTAACGACAGCTTATACCCAAGGCCTCAACTCCCTCGACCATGGCTGCCCCCCACGGCAACGTCATCTTGGGTAAACATCAGAAAGACAGCCGCTCGCATAAGAATCCTCACCTCTTTCCTCCAAGAGACACAAAATGCTGGTCCGGCAGCATCTCTGGGGAAAGGGTATAGGTGGCGTTTCAGGTCGAGACCCTTCTTCAGACCGAGAGTCAGGGGAAAGGGAAGAGATATAGACGGTGAGGGAGAGAGAGAGAGATGGAACAAATGAATGGAAGATCTGCAAAATAAGTAAAGATGATAAAGGAAACGGGCCATTGTTAGCTGTGTTCTAGCTGGAGTGGGGTCTCGACCCGAAACGTCACCCATTCCTTCTCTCCAGGGACATTGGCCTGTCTGACCCGCTGAGTTACTCCAGCCTTTTTGTATCGGTCCTTGGTTTAAACCAACATCTGCAGTTCCCTTCCTACACTCACTATTTTTATTTCAGTTTGGAGATACAGCGCGGATCCCCGCACATTAACGCTATCCTACACACACTAGGGACAATTTACATTTACACCAAGCCAATTAACCTACAAACCTGTACGTCTAGGGGTGCGGGAGGAAACCGAAGATCTCGGAGAAAACCCACGCGGGTCAACGGAGAGAACGTACAAACCCCGTACAGGCAGCGCCCGTAGACGGGATCAAACTCGGGTCTCCGGCGCTGTAAGCGCTGTAAGGCAGCAACTCTACTGCCGCGCCACCGTGACGCTCCGAGGAGGACACGGTCAGGCCCGGAGAGAACCCTCGTTCACAGACCTCTGTAACGTGCGGCAGGTGACAGGTATGTAGGCATTAAGCACTGGAGCAACTCTGAAGACCAGTCCCGACCCTAAACGTCACCTCTCCATTCCCTCCACAGACGCTGCCTGACCCACAGAGATCCTCCAGTACTTTGTATATTGCTCAAAATCCCACGCATCTGCAGTTCCTAGCGTCTCTGCTGCTATTCTCCCCTTGTTACTAGATAGATCAGCCATGATTGAATGGCAGAGTAGACTGGACGGGCTGAATGGCCTCGTTCTACTGCTAGCTATGTTGCGGTCCCCGCCAGAGGCCACATCGCATCAATGAGTCGTGAGAGGGGAATCTATGTTCCTTTAGCCCCACAACATTGGATCACCGTTAACTGAATACAGATGGAGGTAAATCAGAGTTAAATTTTCAGGCAACTTTGAAAATGGTTAAATAGTGAATAATGTGAACAAATGGTCGGCACAGACTGGAAGGGCCGAGAGGGCCTGCTTCCGGGCTGTAATTGTTATATGGTTATATGGAATAGCTGGGTTTTTTTAAGATTATTTTGTGTGCATCTAACAAATATAACAAATTGTGTACACCATTCATTCATGGCTGGTTTATCTATTAATAAGTGGAAAATTAAGGCAGAGATAGATGCTTGATTAGTACGAGTGTCAGAGGTTATGGGGAGAAGGCAGCAAAATAGACAATAGACAATAGGTGCAGGAGTAGGCCATTCAGCCCTTCAAACCAGCACCGCCATTCAATATAATCATGGCTGATTATTCACAGTGGGGCTAGGAGAGATAGATCAGCCATGATTGAAAGGCGTAGAGTTGATGGGCCGAATGGCCTGATTCTACTATTCCTTAAATAGCAGCAGATGTTAAATGTGACTGTTTGCAGTTGCTGTAAAGATTGTATACATAACAGCTTCCCGTGTGTGAGTGGGCACTGCTAGTGGTTTTTATACCTTGTGTGATGCATGAACACCAGGGCTGTGTGGCATCGATGCTCGGGAAGCTGCGGACCGAGCTTCAAAGCAACAGTATGTTTACGAGACCATCCTACACTTTAAAGAGTCAATAACTGGCATACAAGACTGACACTTTGTGAAATAGCCCAAGGGCAAAACAGTTGGGGAGCATGTTTGCAGTCCATACCTCCTGCCTGAAGACAAAGGGAACACAGCCATGATCACCATATTCAGAGAACCAAATCATCACCAGACCCTGCTTCCTTTAGATGTGCCTGGTTCAGGGGTGAATGGGTCCAGAGGCAATGTGAGAGATTCCGTAACTTATTAAAATGGTAATCCTGCTCGAGTCCTCTGGTGCTGATGAAATAGCAGTTTAATTCTGAGAATGTACAAAGTAGTCCTAAGACGCTGTTTAAAGAGAAAATCAGCGCGTGGAATTACAATCCAGTCCACAGCTAATGTTTGCAGTAAAGGTTCCATTCTGTGGTCTGTCACGATCCAGCCACAGAGACGAGCAGATTCCACAGCCCAATATAGGAAGGAACTGCAGATGCTGGTATGTACCACAGATAGACACAAAGTGCTGGAGTAATTCAGCAGCTCAGAGTTCTCCAGAGATGCTGCCTGACCCTGCTCAGTCATACAGCATGGAAACAGGCCCTTCAGCCCAACATGTCCCATCTATACCAGCCCCACCTGCCTGCGTTTGGCCCATATCCCTCCAAACCCGCCCTATCGGCCACGTACCTGTCCAACTGTTTCTTAAACGTTGCAATTGTCCCAGCCTCATCTACCTCCTCTGGCTGCTCGTTCCATACACCCACCAACCCTTTTTGTGGAAAGGTTACCCCCTCATGTTCTTATTAAATGTTTTCCCCTTCATACAGTGACTATGTGGTATATGGCTCTGAATAGTGACTCGCAACTTGGCAAGTGCCCTTTGTGTGTGACTATTGGCATACCTTGTACATGCAAGCAAACATTTCACTGTGACTTGTCACGAGTGACAATATTGTATTCATTCATTCATTCATTGGAGCTTTTGGCCCTGTAACACTGTTGCATTGTGACCATATAGAAAGGCCACAGAGTGAGTCCACAAACTCACACTGCAGGTGTACGGTCCGGACACACCGTGACTAACCCAGGGCGTCATATAATGACCCTCTGCCCCAAGATCACATTGTAACCCTGTAGAGTTGTGCCTCCGCTGCTAGGTCACGCTGCAGGCTTGAATACCGGGACAGGCTGTGGGAACCAGAGGCTCATGCCACATCTGTAGCAATAGGCCGCACTGTGCCGGTACGCTTAAGCCCGTCCCACGATGCGACTTCGTCCAAGAGCTCTCCCGAGTTTTAAAAAAAAAAAACAAACTCGTGGTAAGTACGTAGAATGTACGTAGGACCTCGCGAACGGCAGGTACTCGGGAAACTCTTGGACATTTTTCACAGTGTTGAAAAAACTTCACGAGTTACCGCATTTCCCGAGTACCTGCTATTTGCATTACGAGCCGCTACGGGACATCCACGAGCTCCTATGTACATACCACGAGTTTGATTATTTTTTTTAACTCAGGAGAGCTCTTGGGTGTACTTGCATTGTGGGACAGGGGCTTAACACAAGATAGCCATATTACAGCCACACTAACGCTAATAAGGTGCGCAATAGATTTATAGATTTTAGAGATAAAGCACGGAAACAGGCCCGTCGTTCGGCCCACTGAGCCCGCGCCGACCAGCGATCCCCGCACACTAACTCTATTCTACATACGAGGGACAATTTACAATTTTACTGAGCCAATTAGCCTACAAACCTGTACGTCTTTGGAGTGTGGGAGGAAACAGATATTCCTTTTTATCTCTGACAATAGATGTTTAGTTCAGTTTTACTTTAGCTTTTAGGTGAGTTTAGAGAAACATCGTGGAAACAGGCCCTTCGGCCCATCGAGACCGCTCCGGCCATTGATCACCCGTACATTTGTTGCATGTTATCCCAGTTTCACATCCTACAATGTGCGAGGAAACCGGAGCACCTGGAGAAAGCCCACGGGGTCACAGGGAGAACGTGCAAACTCCGTGCAGACAGCACCAGTAGTCAGGATGGGAATAGGGGTCTCTGGCGCTGTGAGGCAGCAACTCTACCACCGCGCCACCCTGATGTGTAATATGTACGTACCTGGAGCCAGTATTTGGTTTTAGCGACTGCCCGACATAATTATACAAAACCACCAGCAGCCTCTGCGTTGAGCCGCGGACTATGAGACGGCCCACAACCCGGTGCTCACGTCTACCGTTCCACGCTGAGAACGATTAGATTTTGCAGTGAAGGAGAAGTGAGTGCTTCTCCCACGGGTAGCTTGGCATTGATTAATGTCGACCCACGATAAACACAGTGGCAGGTTTGAGGGATCTGTGATGTACTGTTAGTTAAGGATGTTATTGCGGTCCCACCAGTGGGGCTGCATTATAGCAATGGTTTACTTTACTTTAGAGTTACAATGTGGAAACAGGCCCTTCGGCCCATCAAGTCCGCGCCGACCAGCGAGCACCACACACTTACGTGCACTATCCGACACACGCTGGGGACAATTTACAGTTTTACCAAGCCAATTAACCTGATCTCCCGGTGGCTCAGCACTTCAACTCCCCCTCCCATTCCGAATCCAACCTTTCTGCCCTGGGCCTCCGCTATGGTGCAGAAACATGGCTCACTAGGGCTGACGACTGACTCGCCAGAGGGGGCATGGCATGGTCAGAATGGGGGGGAAACACCATCAAGGACCGTGTTGGGCGCCCTGCCAGGAAAAGAGAAAGCCCCCCAGCTGTGGACCATCTCACGAACGGTGCCCGGTGATCAACAACACCATACGACCCTGCGTACTCGGGGTTTGGGAGTGCGTGCGCGGAACCGTGGGTCTACGTGCCTTATTTGGTAGCGTGATTAAATATCTTGTTATTCAAACTCTGTTTGTCTGAATCCGGTGATTTAAAGAATACTTAAAGACGTGGGGGTGTGGGAGACTGGTTGGCCACCGTGTAAATACCCGTGTAGCTGGCGAGCGCCAGAATCAGGGACACGCTGACCGACACGTGATGAGAATAAAAATGGGATTAGTGCAGGATTAGTGTAAATGGATGCTTTATAGTCCGCATACACTCTGTGGGTCAAATGACCCGTTTCCGTGCTGTGTGACTCTATAAATCTGATACCGAAGTACATAAACATAGGAGCAAAGCTCGTCAAAGTGATAGCTTTTAACAAATGTTTTATTAAACATGAGAGCAACTAATTTCAAACCGTGCCACGCCACTCTAGCAGGCAGTAATGGCCTTCATTACGAGAGGATTTAACTTCAGGAGCAAGGATATCTCACTGCAATTAAGCAAGGGACACTGGGCCTACAGTGTCACGTACACCTTTAATATCCTTGCCAACAAAAGGTTCTTATACCTTTCATTGAGTGAAGGTAATGAAGATACACTTGACTGTTTCCTGGGATGGTGAGCTTTAGTTTTAGTATTTTAGTTTTAGAGATACAGCACGGAAACAGGCCTTTCGGCCCACCGAGTTCGTGCTGACCAGCGATCCCTGCACATTAACACCACCCTACACACCCGAAGGACAATTTTACATTTCCGTACACTTACATTTACACCAAGCCAATTAACCTTTAACCTAAAGCAATGAACATTAACACAATCCTACACACACACACTGGGGACAATTTACACTGGTACCAAGTATACAAGGCCAAGCCAATTAACCTACAAACCTGCACGTCGCTGGAGTGTGGGGGGAAACCAAAGGTCTCGGAGAAAACCCACCGGGAGAACGTACAAACTCCAGACAGACAGCACCCTTAGTCGGGATCGAACCCGGGCCTCCGGGGCTACGAGGTAGCAACTCCACCGCTGCGCCACCGCGCCACCCATGGACCTTATTCTATGCCCTTGTCAGAGGAGAAAAGATGAAGTACATTTGCCCAATATTGGCTCATATTTAAAAGAATGAGAAGTAATCCCATCGCGAAGTAATCGCGAGGAATCACTCGGACTAAATGCTGACAGTGTAGATGCAGGAAGGAACTTTCCCTGGAGATGAACGGTTGAGACCTGAAACGCCACTCTCTCAGTACAAGGTGGCCATGTAGGACTGAAAGGAGGAAAACTACATTCATTCAGAAAGTGGCTGATCCTAGCCTTTTCAAACCTGGAGATTGGAGGATAAACGTTTCCTGAGAAAGCAGATGAATGCCCTCTGTGTATGACTCCATCCAAAATAGACACCACCTCCTACAGTGCAACTCTCCCTCGGGCCTCCGTGCAGAATCAGCCCATATTTGCATCGTCAAGTCTAGCAGAGCTTTCCTTTTTAGTTTTAGAGATACAGTGCAGAAACAGGCCCTTCGGCCCGCCGTGTCCCTCCCCGCCAATCGCTTGCGCTATCCTACACACCAGAGACAATTTACAATTTTTACTGAAGCCAATTAACCTGCAAACCTAAACCTGCATGGCTTTGGAATGTGGGAGGAAACTGGAGAACACGGGGGGAAAAACCATGCGATCGCGGGGAGAACACACGAATTCCACGCAGACAGCGCCCGTGGTCAGGATCGAACCCGGGTCTCTGGCGCTTGAAGGCAGCAATTGTACGGCAGCACCACCGTGCCTTGAACCTGCTACATCCGACTCTGAGGTGACGGTGGTACAAATGTGGGCCGCACAGTATCTGGCACTTGGGCAGAAGCCTCGGCACACACGACAATGAACTAAACTCAGCTCCAGTGGGCCCTGCCTACGCAAACATGTCACATTCCACTTCAGGGCTGGGCGGTTGGTAGTGCAGTAGATAGTGTCCCAACCTGACAGCTCCAAAGTCATGGGTTCAATCCTGGCCTTGGATGCCACTCAAGTAGATTGTACACATTCTCCCCGTGACCATGTTGGTCTCCTCCAGGTGCTTTAGTTTCTTCCCACATCACAAAGATATCCTGATCTGGTTGGCTGCTGTAAACAACCTCGTAGGGTAGAGAGTTGGCCAAAGGGGAATTGAAGGACGTTTCTAAGTTCTGGGAGCAGATTCTGTGTGAAGATGCAGGGAAGGTCGTCTTCTTCTTGCGAATGAAACCTAAACCAAGGGAATAATTAGATCTCAAGCCGGGTGTTGAGCAGCCAGGTTGTTGCCTCTGCTGGTGTCAATGTCTGCCAGGCCCTGAGCTCCATCTGGTGGGTGGTAGAGCGGGCACCCAGAGATGACATGGTTGGCTGTCTGTCGCTCTGCTCCGCATTCACAGGCTGGGCTCTGGCAGAGCCCCCATCTCCACATTCAAAAGAAACACAAAATTATGTCTAATTCAACAACAATCTTGTTCTGATATTTAGTTTTTACACTGTGCTCTCTCTGTATGTCTTTTTCTCTTTTCCATTTTTTATCTCATTTCCATTTCCATTTTCCTAATTTTAATAATGTTAATCTGTATTATCATTTTTAACCAAAAGCCCTACTAGGGACATGTGTTGTGAATTAGCTTTGGCTAAAAACACTATGATGCATGCATCAGATGACTGTTTCAAGTGTATCTATGTTTTTGTATTTGTCCCTATTTAAATAAACCTTAATCAATCCATCACATGTTGGCATTGAAACGCCCAACTTCAGCTCCAGCAGGGAAGATAAGGAATGGGAAATAAGGCAGTGGCGAATAGACGCTAAAGGGCCTGCCCCCTTGGCCATCGTTTACGCGACAGACCGGTAGTGACGGTCGCGCGCGTCATCATGCGTCCGCACAGCCGTCTGGAGCGTGACGTCATTTGGAGATAGACATAAAATGCTGGAGCAACTCAGCAGGACTGGCAGCATTTCTGGAGAGAAGCAATGGAGACGTTTTGGGTCGAGACCCTTCTTCAGTCTGAAACGTCAGTCCAAAGAAGGGTCTCGATGCGAAACGTCACCCATTGCTTCTCTCCAGAGATGCGGCCGGTCCCGCTGAGTTACTCCTGCATTTTGGGTCTGTCTCCAATCGTCTTGGCCCCGCTCTGGGAGTTGGAGCGGGGGCGGATCCGGATCCGCAACGGCCGTGAGCCCCAGGCCGAGCTCGGCCATCGTTTGCCCGCTTCTGCTGCCGTTGGAGGCGAGACGTTGCATCGCGCCAGGGTCTTGGGCCTGTCCCACTTTGGCCGTCAGTCACGCGACAGGCTGGTGGCGCGCGAAGATGTAGTGCAGGATGAAGTCCACACTCCTCCGCGCCACTCCACACGCCCGTCCCCGCGCTACCCACGCGCTACCACGCGCTAGCAGGTTGCGTAAATGGCGCGCAGCCAAGTGGGGCAGGCCCTTAATCAAGCAGGGACAAGGGTGTGACAAAGAGAGGGGGCTGAGCGACCAGACAAGAGTGAAGACACTTTCCCCCCAAAATGGAAGCGGTCTGAAGTGCGGTCGGCGTTATCGATTGATGCCACATCAATGCAATAAAATAACTGACTCATTTGAAATGGAAAACTGTGTCATTTGGGCTCCAGAGGACAAAGAATCATTATTCTTCCATATTTAAGGACAGTTATTCATAAAAGCTGACATTTATGGCCTCACTCTAATGGTACAAAACCATCAGCAGAATCTTGCGCAAAATGAGCACAAAGGTTTTAATAGTTTTTATTGATCACGTTTATGATCTTTGAAATGATCTATTTCAAATGAATTTTTGTTAAAATATTTCTAACATTTCTTTTGGTTCCTTGTCAGAGTAATGTACAGAATAAATGTATCATTCCTGCAGGCAAAAGTAAGCTGTTTCCAGATGGCTGGTTTGTCCTCTAATCCGTTCCACATCTCCAGTTTCCCTCTCAGTCTGAAGAAGGGTCTCGATCTGAAACGTCACCCATTCCTTCTCTCCAGGGATGCTGCCTGTCCCGCTGAGTTACTCCAGCATTTTGTGCCCATCTTCGGTGTAAGCCAGCGTGTGCAGTTCCTTCCTACACATCAACTCATAGCTATGTGTTAGGGGGGGGGAGAACTCCACTGCTGCCACCAAATCCAAATTGTAAGTTCATCAATCCTAAGAGCATTAGATTAGACCAAAATTAGACCATTCGGCCCATCAATTCTACTCCTCTTAGGATCTTATAGAAACATAAAATTATAAAAGGACTGGACAAGCTAGATGCAGGAACAATGTTCCCAATGTTGGGCGAGTCCAGAACCAGGGGCCACACAGTCTTAGAATAAAGGGGAGGTCATTTAAGACTGAGGTGAGAAAAAACGTTTTCACCCAGAGAGTTGTGAATTTGTGGAATTCCCTGCCGCAGAGGGCAGTGGAGGCCAAGTCACTGGATGGATTTAAGAGAGAGTTGGATAGAGCTCTAGGGGCTAGTGGAGTCAAGGGATATGGGGAGAAGGCAGGCACGGGTTATTGATAGGGGACGATCAGCCATGATCACAATGAATGGCGGTGCTGGCTCGAAGGGCCGAATGGCCTCCTCCTGCACCCATTTTCTATGATTCCTCCATTCAATCATTCTCTCTCTCTCTCTCTCTCTCTCCCCCTCCCCCCCTCCCTCTCCCGCCTTCACTCTGTAACCCACGACACCCATATTAATCATTAATCATAATAATTGTATACAGTAAAATCTTATATACTAAAATTTTATATGTACTTTATGATGTTTTTATAAGCAATGTATTTTTATGTAATGTTGTCCCTTGTCTGGACCCCGAGTCTGAATTTAATATTATTATTATTATTATTAATCAAGAATCAGCCACTTTGCATCTCAAAAATATCCAATGATGGCCTCCACAGCCGTGCGTGGCAATGAATTCCACAGATTCACCACCCTCTGACTAAAGAAATTCCCCCTCATCTCCTTTCTAAAGGAACATCTTTTTATTCTGACATCAAAATGCTTTTCCCAGGCTTCTGGGAACCAATGATTCAACGATACTGTACGGTCACACGTACCTGGATGCAGAGAGATGCTTTGTTTTGCGAACAACCCGGTTAATTCATTAATACAGCAGGCCCAAGCCAGACAGTACACCAGTGTCGCCAAGCTTCACGTGGGTCTGGTGGGCTTAGCTGTTTTGGGATCTGATGGGCAATCGTGTGTTTTCAATCAGTGGTGTTTGTCACATAACATCCCAATCCCTCACCGTGACACAGTGAGACTGCGCGAATGCTGAAGCCTTGATGCCTGACAGCCGCTGCCAGGGGTAAACGTCAGCAATGCTGCCTCGCATGTTTCAAAGTCACAAACCTGAAGCCAAACTTGACACCCGGTAAAAGCCTTCAGAGACGAGATGAGGAGGAATTCCTTTAGTCACAGGGTGGTGAAACGGTGGAATCCATTGCCCCCGACGGCTGTGGAGGCCACGTCAATGGATAATTTTAAGGCTGAGATTGATGGATTCTTGATTAGTGTGAGTGTCAGGGGTTACGGGGAGAAGGCAGGAGAATGGGGTTGAGGGGGAAAGATAGATCATAGAAACGTAGAAATTAGGTGCAGGAGTAGGCCATTCGGCCTTTCAAGCCTGCACCACCATTCAATATGATCATGGCTGATCATCCAACTCAGTATCCCGTACCTGCCTTCTCTCCAAACCCTCTGATCTCCCTAGCCACAAGGGCCACATCCAACTCCCTCTTAAATATAGCCAATGAACTGGCCTCCACTACCCTCTGTGGCAGAGAGTTCCAGAGACCCACCACTCTCTGTGTGAAAAAAGTCTTTCTCATCTCGGTCCTAAAGGATTTCCCCCTGATCCTTAAGCTGTGACCCCTTGTCCTGGACTTCCCCAACATCGGGAACAATCTTCCTGCATCTAGCCTGTCCAACCCCTTAAGAATTTTGTAAGTTTCTATGTTCCCCTCTCAATCTCCTAAATTCTAGAGAGTATAAACCGAGTCTATCCAGTCTTTCTTCATAAGACAGTCCTGACATCCCAGGAATCAGTCTGATGAGCCTTCTCTGCACTCCCTCTATGGCAAGAATGTCGGATTGAATGGCGGAGAAGAGTTGAGTTCATAAGGTTCATTCATTGTCACGTACACCAATTGGTGTAGTGAACTTCACTGGCCTGGTCAGTCATACAATTTAAAAAAGCATCAGACTCAAAAAAACCCACATTTTAACAAAACATCCACCACAGTGACTCCTACACACCCCTCACAGCGATGGAAGGCGAAAGTAAACTTGATGGGCCAAACGTCCTAGTTCTGCTCCCATCACATGGTCTTATGAAGCTGAGGGAACAGGAGATGAGATTGGAGGGTCGTAGCTCTCTGCGCCACAACTAAAATCAGGAGCGGAACTGTGGCTGCATCTTCACAACTGGTTCCGTGACTCAGAAACACTTTCAATTGGGGTGGCGCACGGTGGGCATCACGGGGGTGGGGAGTGGGGAGCAAAGGGCCCGTTTCTGCGCTATCTCTCTAAAGTCAGGTAAAAATAGGCCTGAAGTCTTCACAGTGCATGAAGAAAAGTTACGGATGCCAAAGAGGTGAAATAAAAACAAAGTAATGAAAATATCCAGCAGATCGGGAGGAGTGAAACAGAGTTAACTCTTCTGGTTAAAACAAAAACTGCATCAGAAGCGTGTGTGTTAAGGGCCTGTCCCACTTGGCGATTTTTTCATCGACAGCCGACGACCAAAAAAAAATGTTGCTACTCGAGGAAACACCGTGCGCCAATGCATCATCACGCCGCAACTTTTTCAGTGACCTGATCCGTCAGTCACTTATGCCGGCAGCCGCCGAAAAAAATCGTAAAGTTGGTTTCAATACACGTCTCTGACAACGAGAATCAGTGTGTTCACAAGCCAGCTTCTTTTAGATTAGTTTCGAGATGCAGCGCGCAAACAGGCCCTTCGGCCCACTGAGACCGTGCAGACCAGCGACCTTTGGGAAGGATCCGTCCCAGTGTTCGTGCCTTCCTCTGATCCAGCTTTGAAAGTAACTATTGAAGTTCCTTCCACCTGTGCCATTCGGGAAGTGGCGGCCCAGTGGCGCAGCGGGGGAGTTGCTGCCTCACAGCGCCAGAGACCCGGGTTCGATCCTGACTGCGGGTGCTGTCTGTGCGGAGTTTGCACGTTCTCCCTGTGACCTGCGTGGGTTTTCTCCGAGACCATCAGTCCCCCCCCCCCCCCCCCACACTCCAAAGACATACAGGTTTGTAGGCTAATTGGCTTTTTGTAAAATTGTAACTTGTCCCTTCTGTGGGGCAGTGTTAATGTGTGGGTATCGCTGGTTGGCGCAGAGTTGGTGGGCTGAAGGGCCTGTTTCCCCGCTGGATCTCTAAACTAAACTAAAGTCCATCCTAGATTATTGCAGCAGGCTGTGTCAAAGATTGTTTTATAGTTCCTCTCGCAATTAGTACTTGCCAAAATATCTCTCAACCCAATGACAATGACACAAGTCTGAGTGTAGAAAAAACTGCAGATGCTGGTTTACACCGAAGATTGACAAAAAATGCTGGCGTCACTCAGCGGGTCAGGCAGCATCTCTGGAGAGAAGGAATCGATGACGTTTCAGGGTCTGAAGTTTGCTCCGACTATAATCGGTGGTTTATCCAGATTGTTGACCTCGCTTTCTTGCTGTTTCCTCGTGTACTTTCACCTCTTCCTCTGGGCTCAAGGAAAGAGCGTTCACGTCGCGGATTTCCCCCACCGCGCACAAGAAGCGACAAGACCGACACCATCGTGCGCAGATGCCGAGAAGCACATTCAGCTCTGGCTGAACAACTTCTAAACTTCTAAACTTGATTCTTCAGTAACTTTCTACTCTGAAGTAGACATGTGGACTCGATAAGAAGACCTCTTCCACTTGGCTAAACTGTTCTCCAACCACAGACCGTGACTGACTCATTATCAAGGCACCACTCGGTCACACCAATGGAAGATATACCATGGTTTGCAACCATGCATCCTTGTCACTGGTACGCTTGGTACCGATAGAAAGGTTTGGGATTTCTCCGGAAAATCGAGCAAACACAATATCAATGAGATTGTTCCCAGGTTTTGGAAACGTTTGGCCTTCAAGTGGAGGGCAATAGTCAATTAACACTTAAAACGCATGATAGACACTGAAGGGCCTCGACCCGAAATGTCACCCATTCCTTCTCTCCAGAGATAGACAATAGGTGCAGTGGTAGACCATTTGGCCCTTGGAGCCAGCACTAGATGCTGCCTGTCCCGCTGAGTTCCTCCAGCTTTTTGTGTCTATCTTCGGTTTAAAGCAGCATCTGCAGTTCCTTCCTACACAATTACAACGCAAGAGTCAAGCATCCTCTAGAGGTGGCCTGCAGGGTTAGATATAGGGCGAAGTACTTCCTATACAGGTATAAGTTAGAGAGAGAGCAAAACTCCCACCCAATAGAACACAGAGCAGGTACACAAAGGTTCTGCTCATGGTAGAGTTCCCCATGTGCAATTGCAGATGCAGGACAGGCGCACCAGGGTATCGTGGTGGTGGAGTTGCTGCCTCACAGCGCCAGAGACCCAGGTTCCATCCTGACTACGGGTGCTGTCTGTATGGAGTATGTACATTCTCATTGTGACCCGCGTGGGTTTTCTCCGGGTGCTCTGGTTTCTTCCCACAATGCAATTACGGTAGGTCTGTAGGATAATTAGCTTTGGTACAATTGTAAATTGTCCCTAGTTTGTGAAAAATAGTGTTAGTGTGTGGGGATTGCTGGCTGAAGGGCCTGTTTGCACTCTGTATCACTAAACAGGTAGACTGGAGAAAATGCAACTAAATTGTAAGACTGCAGAAAATTCAATTTCATTCAAACAGCTGAATGACAATAAAAGGCATTCTATTCTATTCTATGAGCATCAAAGAACACCCCTACACTCAATATCATCTCTGACATTGAAGGAGGGACACGTCCTCTGTGTTCCTGCTCTCAAAGTGTTCTATGGGTTGGGAGTTTTGCTTTCTCGAACGTGCACCCGTTTAGGAAGTACTGTGTCCTGCATTTAATCCCACCACGTACCCATTGAGAATGCACGACTCTTGCATTGGAAGTGATCTACAGGGGTCGCTGCCTCATTAAGGCAGCCAGCATCATCAGAGAGCCACACCACCCTGGCCACGCTCTCATCTCACTCCAGCCATCGGGAAGAAGGTACAGGAGCCTGAAAACTAACGTCCAGGTTCAGGAACAGCTTCTTCCCTACAGCCATCAGGCTCTTCCAAGAGAGAGTTAGATTTAGCTCTTGGGGCTAAGATTGCCCTAATGCCCTAAGATTAGCTCTTAGGGCATTAATGTTTTATTATTATTAATGTTTAGTGTTTTTTGAGTCATTCGTAACTGTCACTGTATGTCATGTTGTTACTTGTGGGCGGAGCACCAAGGCAAATTCCTTGTATGTGAATACTTTGCCAATAAACTTACTTACTTAACGGAATCAAGGGACATGGGGAGAAAGCAGGAACGGGGTACTGATTGTGGATGATCATCCATGACCATATTAGACCATAGACAACAGCCAATAGGTGCAGGAGTAGGCCATTTGGCCCTTTGAGCCAGCACCGCCATTCAATGCGATCATGGCTGATCATCCACAACCAGTACCCCGTACCTGCCTTCTCCCCTGACTCTGCTATTTTTAAGAGCTCTATCTAACTCTCTCTTGAAAGTATCCGGAGAACTGGCCTCCACAGCCTCACAATTCTGTGTGAAAAAGTGTTTCCTCATCTCCGCTCTAAATGGCTTACCACTTATTCTTAAACTGTGGCCCCTGGTTCTGGACTCCCCCAACATCGGGAACATGTTTCCTGCCTCTAGCGTGTCCAAACCCTTAACAATCTTACATGCTTCAATAAGATCCCCTCTCATCCTTCTAAACTCCAGAGTGTACAAGCCCAGCCACTCCATGATGGTGCTGAGTCAAAGGGCCGAATGGCCTACGCCTGCACCTATTTTCTATGCTATTGAACACTACAACCTCCAATTAAATGTTTAAGAAGGAACTGCAGATGCTGGAAAAATTGAAGGTGGACAAAAATGCTGGAGAAACTCAGCGGGTGAGGCAGCATCTATGGAGCGAAGGAACAGGTGACGTCCATAGATGCTGCCTCACCTGCTGAGTTTCTCCAGCATTTTTGTCCACTTTGTGTCTTGGCTCCAATATTGTCTCTGAGCTGCTTTCGTTGGGTTTTTTTCCTTATGGTGTTTGCAGAGCAATGTGTCTCCGTGTCTGTTGTGCTGCTACAAGTAAGAATTGCATTGTCCTGTCTCGAGTCGTTTGACAATGAAACGCTCTTGACTCTCGACTGTTCAAACAATCAACGGACTAGAGGCAGCCGACTATAGCAGATAATAGTTCCCATTATCCGCAGCCTTCTGGCATGGATCGGCTGTGTTTTCTCGCAGGGACTTATCTCCAGTCTCTGACGAGAGCCTGTACTCATTATAAGCCCAGCTCCTGGAGATATTGTGAAATATTCAATAGATGCTTGCGTTATTTATTTTGCAGCCTGAAGCAGTTTGAATGTGGACGGGTTGATTGGGACTGGAGGACGGCAGCGCCCGGGTCCTGGCGGGGAGCTGGGTCGTTGCCTCAGAAGCTGCCAGCGCCTGGAGCGGAATGTCCGCCCCCTCCGCACCATCTCTGTCACAACCACCATCCGCCAGCCATGGCACCAGGAGGAAGAACGCTCTGCCCGGGCCGGCTGCCTGCCCCTTTCCCGGGGTTACCTCCGCGCCCGGGTGGGACTAGAGAGGGACTACACCCCGTCCACGGGCACCCTGGGGGATTCCCGGGACGGCTGGGCACCGCGGGGGGGGGTGAATGCATCCTGGACAAGTACTGTAACACTTGTATCGTAGTTTACTTTGTATAGTTGTTTGTATTACGGTGGTGTTTTATTGTCTTGTAAATATTAATTTAATATTTGAATAAATATTTTTGATTTTAAAAATCCTGCTTGTGATAAATGCTCACTAAAGGAGTGTAGGTGTGTGTGAGCGCGCGTGTGCATGAACTGTGACACTAGTTTACACCGAAGGTAGACACAAAACGCTGGAGCGACTGAAGAAGGGTCTTGACCTGAAACAGCAGCCATTCCTTCTCTCCAGAGGTGCCGCCTGCCCCCAGGTTCTGCCTTGCTTAGTGACTGCAGCATTTAGTGTTTATCGTTGAACAAAAATACTTCATTTATTTACAAGAGTCAGGCAAAGGGGATGATGCATATAGTGGGCATCTGACATGCAATGCCTGCAAATTACTGCTTGGAGATAATCTATTCAGGGCAGCACCAGTGGAGCAGCGGTAGAGCTGCTGCCTTCCAGCGCCAGAGACCCGGGTTCGATCCCGACTACGGGTGGTTGTCTGTAACGAGTTGGTACCAGAGGAAACCAGAGCACCTGGAGAAAACCCGCACAGGTCACGGGGAGAACGTACACACTCCTGGGATAGACGAACAGGTTTGTGGGTTAATTGGCTTCAGTAAAAATTGTGCGAGTGTGCGTGCGTGAGAGTGTGCGTGCGTGCGAGTGTGCGTGCAAGCGAGCGTCGTGCGTGCGAGCGGGTAGCTAGTGTATGGGGATCGCTGGTCGGCATGGACTCGGTGGGTCGAAGGGTCTGTTTCTGCGCTGTATCTCTAAACTGGAGTGTGGGACATAATAATTCCAACAGCAGGGGCACTGATAGAGAGCGTGGTTAATGCTGAGCTTCATCCAAGAGATTGGAGAACAAACCATCACACTCACGATTTCAACTTTGAAATAGAATTTAAAAAGCAATCATATTTACAGAACCACCAATATTTGCCCTGCTATTGTAGTCATTGAGTTGATAGAGCTGATCACAGTTCAACCTGTGTGTAATGTTAACAACCGGGAGCTTCTGATTGGAACTTGCCTTTTGTTGGTCAGGAGCTTAAAGCAAGAAAGCAGAGATTTTCCAAGATATCGCCAGGTGACCAGTCGCACCAAAGATCCTATATCGAGCAAGGCGTAGTACGGTCATGGGCAGATTCACGGGGAATTTCCGGCCCCATTTCCGTAACCGGCTGCCGTCTCCGCACCAAAGATCCCGTAGCGGAGCAAAGATACTAGTGCGGAGACGGAAGCCGGTTACGGAGACATCCTCATCAAAATAAAAGATATTTGGTAAACATCCTCTCCTCATTTTCAGAATTATAATTTATTAACACAAACTGTTCCCCCGCAACGCTGATTGTACTGCGAGTCGGGTCGGGTCCGGTTACTGAAATGGATGAAAAAAAGGCCCACGTTCCGCTCCGTTGCGTACTACACGTCAGCCCGTTGCATTTAGCAGGAGTGGTCTATCTATAGGATATTTGGTTTGCGCGCTGGCCACAGAAGCAGACCTACAATCACATATTACAATTGCTCCAATTACAAATTAGAATTGCTCCATATTACAAATTCTCGATTCCTACAGCACCATTTTTTTACTTTACGCAGTGGGCAGCTCCACTGTAACTGTGTGTTGTCTTTCTGCTGACTGGTTAGCGCGCAACAAAAGCTTTTCACTGTACCTCGATACACGTGACAATAAATTTGCTTGGATTCACTGGAGGTGGTCTTGGAGGGGAGGATGCTCCTAAAACTGCGGAGCATCCTGGACAATACAGCTCATCCCCTCCATGACACGCTGGTGAACCTGAGGAGCACCTTCAGCAACAGACTGGTTCCACCAAGATGCAGCACAGAACGTTACAGGAGATCCTTCCTCCCTGTGGCTATCAAACTGAACAACTCCTCCCACTTGTGTCGTGGGGTAGACCGACTCCCCTCCCCTCACACCACAATCTTTGCACATCCCCAATCCTGGATTTTCCAGACCAATTTACCTACTGGGATAAATACAGTTCTATCGTGTCGTATTGAAAAACTTAACTGAACAGGACGTCTCCAAGTCTGCATTGCCCATCCGTGGCAGAGTAATGAATGATGGATGCAGCCAGGACCAGAGCCATAATAGCAAGCGGAAATTAATGGGAACTGAAATGTAATATTGACAAAGCTATTATTTACCTGGAGAAAACTGAGCAGTATTAAGATACAGAAGACCGTTTGGACTGGCAGACAGAGACAGATCATTTAGCAAAAGACTTGTCCTTTTTGACCCGATGATTTGGGTACCACCTTCCCATCACTTGAATGTCGTGAACACAACGGACCCTTTCATTTCAGATTCGTGCACCGACCCAACTTTCCTTTACGTCATAGGAACAGAATAAGACCATTCGGCCCATCAAGTCTACTCCGATACGATAGAACTTTATTGATTCCCGGAGGGAAATTGATCTGCCAAGTCACAAAAACACAAAATACATGAAATAGGAAAATAAAGTGACAGGTGGCAAGGATTGGGGATGTGCAAAGATTAGGGAGGGGTGGGAGTCGGTTTTAGTCTAGCCCAGGACTGAAGGGGAGTTGTACAGTTACCGCCGTCAATCGTGGCTGATCTATCTCTCCCTCCTAACCCCCTTCTCCAGCTTTCTCCCCATAACCCCCGACACCCCATCAAGAATCTAACCTAATCAAGAATATGTCTCTGCCTTAGAAATATCCACCGGCTTGTCCTCCACAACCTCCTGTGCCAATGAATCCCACAGATTCACCACCCTCTGACTAAAGTCAGGATCGATCCTGGGTCTCTGGCGCTATAAGGTAGGAACTCTACCGCTGCGCCACCAAGACACCCCTCATACATTAAAAACTTTTTTTTTTTAATTCATTGACGTGCTAGACGGGCCTGTCCCACTTACGCAATCTTTTCGGTGACTTGCCGGCACCTGTCACTAGTCGCGGCAGGTGGCCGAAGATTTCCGATGTGTTGAAAATCCAGCAGCGACCAGAAAAAGGTACGCGTCTTTGGGCGACTGCTCACGACCAAACGGGCCCCACCCCGCGACACGGCCACAGAGTCGTGCCTTTTTCTGGTCGCCGCTGGATTTTCAACACGTTGAACATTTTCGGCCACCTGTTGCGACTATGACGGGTGCCGGCAAGTCGCCGAAAAAAATCACGCAAGTGGGACGGGCCCCTGACACCGCGTGCCTTCATTGTCCTGTCCATTTGTTTTAAATCTATATAATGAGCAGCAGAGCCTGGAGAAGAACGTCAGAACTCAGCAAAGGCTTTCTGCACCGCAGCCTACAGTGCCACCCAGTGGCCTGAGCAATATGGCCAAATACACAATCCCACAGTGTTAAAGGAGGAACTGCAGATGCTGGAGAATCGAGGGTACACAAAAGGCTGGAGAAACTCAGCGGGTGCAGCAGCATCTAAGGAGCGAAGGAGACCTTCTTCAGGGTCTCTACCCGAAACGTCGCCTATCTCCTTCGCTCCTTAGATGCTGCTGCACCCACTGAGTTTCTCCAGCCTTTTGTGTACACACAATTCCACAGATTCACCACACTCTCAAGCCCAATTAAAGATAGTCCAAGGGTGTCCGATGAGGTAGATAGTAGTTCAGGACTGCTCTCTAGTTGTTGGTGGAATGGTTAATTTGCCCGAGGCTTCCATGACCCATTACCAAAAGCTTATGGGTTTCCAATACATGTTAAAAAGCATGCAGGGTACATTCGGGAATGTTGGCCCTTATTGATGTGGAATGAAGACATGCAGCTTCTCCACTGGGTTCTGGGAATGACTGGCCCATGGCAGCTCACAGTGGAGAAGCAATTAGGATGCCTTGGAGGGGAGGATGCTCCTCAAACTGCAGAGCATCCTGGACAATACAGCTCACCCCCTCCGTGACACACTGGTCAACCTGAGGGGCACCTTCAGCAACACACTGGTTCCACCAAGATGCAGCACAGAACGCCACAGGAGATCCTTCTTCCCTGTGGCTATCAAACTGTACAACTTCCCCCCCCCCCGCCCAATCTTTGCACATCCCAAATCCTTTCTACTCATCATTCATGTATCTTGCGGTTTTTTGGTTGCTGGCAGCTCAATTTCCCTCCTGGGATAAATAAAGTTATATCGTACCGTATCGTAAGAATGTCAAGATTCCATGCATTCATCACAAATGGAAGTCCTGCAGGTTTGGGTGGGGACAACCTCACAACTGGAGCCACTGCCCCAACTGGCGGAGTTTGCAGTTCGTCCACCAGCCTCATTAAACATCTCGGGACCATTAACACCGAGGTCGAATTCATCCTTTCACACACCAAGGGACTGCCTCAACAAGACGATTCCCAAACTAACCCAACGCAGAACACGGCAAATATATTAAAGGAAAAACACACTAAATAATTCCTTGTGAAGACAGAAAGGTTACACTCGTGGGATTATATAAAATAACAGAGGAGGATTGTTTGAGCATTTCATCTGGTGTGGATACATTGGGTGGAATGAGATGCATGAACTATCAATACTTTGAAATCTTTATCACAGAAAATATTAGCATTAGTCAATTTTATCCTTTATCACCTTGACAACTTAATTTCCATTATCTCCCCGATTCTTTCCTTCCACAACCTGAACCTTCCCGCACTGTGACTCCCAGCGGTAGTAATGATCTTTACTTTCAGATGCATGTTGCTTCCATTGAATTGATAGTGATGTGGATGGTGATGTAACTCCATTGGCAACACGGTGGCGCAGTGGTAGGGTTATTGCCTCACAGCGCCAGGGTCCCAGGTTCAATCCTGACTAAGGGTGCTGTCGGTAAGGAGCTTGCACGTTCTCCCCAGGACCTGCGTGGGTTTTTCTCCAGATGCTCCGGTTTCCTCCCACACTCCAAAAGGTCCAAAATTTGTAGGTTAATTCGCTTGGTATAAATGTAAATTGTCCCTAATGCAGGATAGTGTTAACGTGTGGGTATCATCAGTCTGAAGAAGGGTTTCGTTCCGAAACGTTGCCCATTTCCTTCGCTCCATAGATGCTGCCTCACCCGCTGAGTTTCTCCACAAATTTTGTCTACCTTCGATTTTCCAGCATCTGCAGATCCTTCTTGAACATGTGTGGGTATCGCTGGTCGGCACGGATCCGTTTCCTCGCTGTATCTCCAAACTAAACTAATTGATGCAGATTGCACTGAAGGAATAAAATGTGAATGTAGCCGGAATCAGTCTGAGGTCCTTGTGACACATTAATGGTTGTTTATGACTCCATAGTTGTATCTGAAAAGCCACACGCCAAATCTAACCACCACACAAACCGTCATTTACAAGTCAACCGCAATTACTCATTCCAAGCAGATCCTCCAACTACAGAGCAACAATTCTGGTAGGTCCCAGAGGCTATGTTCGAGCAATGGCTAGTGAATCAGGAACAGAACTAATTCAACAGGACACACAGTCCAACAGAGGCTCTCATTACTTTTTATTCAATCACTCACACCCTGTCCCTGAAACAAGATGAACCGGCAGTGTGTAAACTATGAACCATGTCGATCACATCACAAGGGCTTTAGAAGGACGAGGGGAGGGGGGGGGGACCTCATTGAAACTTACCGGATAGTGAAAGGCCTGGATAGAGTGGATGTGGGGAGGATGTTTCCACTAGTGGGAGAGTCTAGGATCAGAGGGAACAGCCTCAAAATTAAAGGCCGTTTCTTTAGGAAGGAGATGAGGAGGAACTCCTTTAGTCAGAGAGTGGTGAATCAGTGCGATTCATTGCCTCAGAAGGCTGTGGATATTTTTAAGGCAGAGATAGATAGATTCTTGATTAGTACGGGTGTCAGGGGTTATGGGGGGGAAAGCAGGAGAAAGGGGTTGAGAGGGAGAGATAGTGATGTGGATGGTGAGGTATTATCAGGTTATTTATTCATGTGTGTGTATAGATATTTATATAATGGTATATGGACACACTGATCTGTTCTGTAGTCAATGCCTACTCTGCTCTGTTGTGCTGAAGCAAAGCAGGAATGTCATTGACCTGTCGGGGACACGCGACAATAAACTCTCTTGAATCGTGAGCTCCATTGGTGACGCAGCAGTAGAGTGACTGCCTTACAGCGCCAGGGACCCAGGGTCGATGCTGCCTAAGGGTGCACCCATGATTGAATGGCGGAGTAGACTTGATGGGCCAAATGGCCTAATTCTATCTCTCCGTCCTAACTCCCCATCCTTCTCCCCATAACCTCTGACACCTAAGCTGGGTTAGATGTTAAGCCTTGACTGGAGTGGTGGAGCCGTCACCAAACACCAGATCCTGGACGTGTATCCCAGACAGGCTCGAAGGGCCGAATGGCCTACTCCGGCACCTATTTTCTATGTCTCATCGCCAATGGCCACCACCCAGACAACAATGACAATTTAGCTCTTGAACCAAATGAACTCCAACAGAACATGGTGTCCATTTTTTTGTTTTTTTAAAACAAATACTTTATTCAAAAAACAAAATCAACATACAGAGTAGTAAATCGTTCATGTCAAAACCTGCCTGTAGCGGCAGTTTACCAACAAAACAAACATTCAAATTAAAATCCCGCCATCCTCGTCTAATAATACAATCGACCACCCGCGGTGACCAGCGTTTACGGAAGGCCGCCAGCGTCCCCCGTGGACACCGCGTGTTCCCTCTCCAGGGACACGCGGGCACGGACATAACCCCGGAAAAGGGGCAGGCAGCCGACCGCTGTGGACTGGCCATTGTGTCCCCTGTTTGGGAGGGGGGGGGGGGGGCGGGTGAAGACTGGAGTCGGTAAATCACGCTGCAAGCATTGAGGCGAGTGCAAGAGGCTCCGCGTTCCACGTGAAAACCTTCATACACAAAAAAACCCAGCTGCATTGGAGCAAGTGACATACGCTCATCGACACCTTCAGCTGCAATGGTGGGTCACCCACGCTGTCAATATTAACTGCAATACAGATCACATCTATAAAGCCGTAACAAAACGCTAGCTCATCGCTTTATACCTTGTGGGGATCAGATCTCCACGTCTGCCCTGAATCTCACAGAGCACACAGTCCCGATCTACAGGTTACTATCGAGCACGGGGACATGAGAGAAGGAGCAAAATAAAGAGAAGGAGTTTACTAGAATTATATCAAAATTGAGAAGCCGGACCTACCAGGTGAGATTGAACAGGCTGGGAATCTTTACTCCACAGGAGAACAACTTTGCGGGGTGACCTGATAAAGAAAAAGGTTTAATAAAGTAGTTTTGAAAATGTCTCTCCTGATGTAACAAACCAAACCTCTGCCACTGCCATAGAAACATAGAAAATAGGTGCAGGAGGAGGCCATTCGGCCCTTCGAGCCAGCACCACCATTCATTGTGATCATGGCTGATCATTCCCTATCAACAACCCGTGCCTGCCTTCTCCCCATATCCCTTGACTCCACCAGCCCCTAGAGCTCTATCTAACTCTCTCTTAAATCCATCCAGTGACTTGGCCTCCACTGCCCTCTGTGGCAGGGAATTCCATAAATTCACAACTCTCTGGGTTAAAAAAGTGTTTTCTCACCTCAGTCTTAAATGACCTCCCCTTTATTCTAAGGCTGTGGCCCCTGGTTCTGGACTCGCCCAACATTGGGAACATGTTTCCTGCATCTAGGAAGGGAGGGGAGGGGAAGGGGAGGGAGGGAGGGAGGAGAGGGAGGGAGAGGGGAGGGAGGAGGGGTCAGGGGAGGGGAGGGAGGGAACGGTAGGTAGGAAAAGGCCGGAACAAATCAGGGTTGGAAAATAGATGACCAAGTGTGACTTTGGGCTCCGACCCACAATGTCACCCATCCTGTTTCTCCAGTGATACTTGGAAGTAGATTAGGTCATTATTTTCCAAAGGGGACAAGACAAACACTGGGGCAACTAATAGGGGGACAGACGCAAGGACTGCAACCAAACACTTTCAGAGATCCTCTGCAGATACACTGGGCGAAAAGCTGATTTACCTTAAGATAAAGAGCAGGGCGAGTGATGATCTTTTCACTGCTGCACCCATCCAAAATTTCAACACTGTATGTCTAAGACTGAATCCAAAACTCACCTCCCACCGTTATACACACCCACTTAATCTCTCCCCCCCTCTCCCCCCTCCCAGGTTTGTGGTTACAGTACTTTGGGGGGGGGGGGGAAGTATTCACTCAACTCCTCTCCCAGTTAAAGGGCTCGGCAGATTTTAGTTTAGTTATAGTTTAGAGATACAGCTTGGATGTAGATTAGGTCATTCTTTTCCATAGAGAACACGACAAACACTAATTGGGGGGCAAGATGAGTGTTTGTCTTGTTGGAAACATTGTGAGAACAATGTCGGTGTCCGCGCCGACCAACAATCACGGCAATGTACCAATAAGCCTCCAAACCTGTGCATCTCTGGAGTGTGGGAGGAAACCGGAGCTCCCGGAGAAAACCCGCGCGGGTCCAGGGGGAGAACTCTGCACAGAGATCGACCCCGGGTCTCCACCGCCGCGCCGCTCCCTCAGCTGGATCATTTGGACATTTTTTTTTACATTTATCTCGGGGAAAACGCAGGACTACAAACTCCGTACAGACCGGGATCGAACCCGGGACTCCGGCGCTGCTTTTCTTTTCGCTGTAAAAGGCAGCAACTCTACCGCTGCTGGGTTGCCGTGACCCAGCTCCGGCCCAATTAGGGTAGACAAGATTGCTGGAGAAACTCAGCGGGTGCGGCAGCATCTATGGAGCGAAGGAAATAGGCAACGTCTCGTCCCGAAACATTACCCATCTCCTTCGCTCCATAGATGCTGCCGCACCCGCTGAGTTTCTCCAGCAATCATGTCTCCCTTCGATTCTCCAGCATCTGCAGTTCCTTCTTGAACTCCTTACCAATTAGCTCTGGCACGTTTCTCCTCTTCTCCACAATTCTTCTCCCTCCCTGGGGCTCGAAACGAGAGAGGGTCCCCGGCCGAAGCGTCGCCTGGTCCACGTTCTCCAGAGTTGCTGCCTGACCTGCAGTCCTCCACTTCTCCCCACGTCAACCCCTTCGATTCTTTCACTTCCTACTTCCCTTCTTCCCCTCCCCTTCCCCTCCCTCTTCCCCTCACCCCCCCCCTCTCCCGCCTCCCCCCTCTCCTCCCCCCCCCTCTCCCCCCCCCCCTCTCCCTCCCCCCCCTACCCCCACCTCCCCCCCCCCCTTCCCCCTCCCCCACCCCACCCCCCTCTCCCCCCCCCTCCCCCTCCCACTCCCCCCCCCCGCCCCCCTCCCCTCCCCCTCCCCTCCCTCCCCCCCCCACCACCTCTCCCTCCCCCACCCTCACCCCCTCCCCCTCACCTCCTCTCCCTCCCCTCACAACCCCCTCCCCCTCCCACTCTCCCCCCCCCCCCAAAATGGTCTCCCTCCCCATTCCCTCTCCCACCCCCCCACCCCTCCCAACTTCTTCCCCCCTCCCCCCTCATCCCTCCCCCCCCCCCCACCCTCTCCCCCCCCTCTCTACCTCCCCCCCCCCACTCTCTCCCTCCCCTCCTCCCTCAGGTCTCCCTTCCTCTCTCACTCCCCCCCCCCCCCTCCCTCTCCCCCTCCCCCCCCCCTCCTCCCTCCCCCCCCCTCCTCCTCTCCCCCCCTCCCCCCTCCCTCCCCCCCTACCCACCCCCTCCTACCCCTCCCCCCCCCCCCCCTCCCCCTCACCCCCTCCCCCTCGCCCCCTCTCCCCTCTCCCCCCCTCCCTCTCCCCCCGCCCCCCCCCTCCCCCCCCCCCCCCCCTCCCCCCCCCCCCCCTCCCCCTCCCCCCCCCCCTCCCCCTCCCCCCCTCTCCCCTCCCCCTCCCCCCCCCCCCCTCCCCCCCCCCCCTCCGCCCCTCCCCTCTCCCCCCTCCCGCCTGCATCCCCCCCCTCTCCCCCCCCCTCTCCCCCCCCCTCCCCCCTCTCCCCCCCCTCCCCCCCCTCTCCCCCCCTCTCCCCCCCCTCTCACCCCCCACCCCCCCTCTCGCCCCCCTCTCCCCCCCCTCCCCTCTCACCCCCCCCACTCCCCCCCCTCCCCCCCCTCTCCTCCCCCTCCCCCTCTCCCCCCCCTCCCCCCCTCCCTCCCCCTCACTCCCCCCCCCTCACCCCCCCCCTCTCCCCCCCCCTCCCTCCCTCCCCCCCCCCCCCTCCCCCCACCCCCCTCCCCCCCCCCTCCCCTCCCCCCCTCCCTCTCCCCCCCCCCCTCTCCCCCCCCCTCCCCCCCCCCTCTCCCCCCCCCCCTCCTCCTCTCCCCCCCCCCCCCCCCCCCCTCCCCACCCCCCTCCCTCTCCCCCCCCCCCCCCTTCCCCTCTTCCCCTCTTCCCCTCCCACCTCTCCCCCTTCCCCTCTTCCAGGTGGAACAGATAGATCATTGGTGACCCCCACACCCAGTTCTCTAAACCAGAGGCAATCAGCCCCCCCCCCCCCCCCCCCCCCGTGGAAGCAACGCCCCTTAATGATATTAAAGCAGATATTCTCCACACCTGTTGACCCCACAAGTTCTATTCAATCCCACACCTTCTTGGTGCTAATTGCAGATTTTCAGTCGTTAAAATCCCTGAAAGGTTACAAAAAAAATAAAGTTTGTGTAATAATAAAAGGTTCAGCATAATTATAGAAGGCTCAGCGGGATTGAAATGAGGCCAGAGCTCTGGTGGTTGGTAGGAAGGAAGGAAGGAACTGCAGATGCTGGTTTAAACTGAAGATAGACACAAAGTGCTGGAGTGACTCAGCGGGATGGTAAGCATCTCTGGAGAGAAGGAATGGGTGACGTTTCGGGTCAAGACCCTTCGTATGACTCCTCTCCAGAGATGCCTGACCCGTTGAGTTGCTCCAGCACTTTGTGTCTATCTACAGGTTAATGATTCTTATTAATAACTTCTCACAGTAAGTTCCTAAACATGACAATTTGGAACAAAGCAGAACTATTTTCTCCACCTCTATTGTAAGCACCGATTTCCAAGGTATACTTCCACTGGAACTGTTGTTTCGCTGGTGGGTCTCTATCTGGTTGCAGTGACCAGTGAGTTGCAGCAAGCTGTTCATTCTGGGGAAATATCATTGCCACATTTGGTGCTGAATGATGACTGCATGTTTGTCCTCCTCTCTACTGGGGGAAATAGGACACAATACACAAGTGACTCTACCTCTCTCATACCTGGAGCCATGGAGCATCATTAAAATGTGTCTTAAAACACTGTGATTGAAGCAAAATGTGGAA
>CM069159.1:33698086-33775586 GCA_035221665.1 Okamejei kenojei | reverse complement strand
ACACACTGGGGAGAAGGAGAGCAGAGTGAGCAGGAACCACGGAAGATACTTACATCAATGAGGAAGGGGCAGTGAGAAAGGGCGGCACGGTGGCGCAGCGGCAGAGTTGCTGCCTCACAGCGCCAGAGACCCGGGTTCGATCCTGACTACGGGTGCTGCCTGTATGGAGTTTGTACATTCGCCATGTGACCACGTGGGTTTTCTCCGGGAGTTCTAGTTTCCTCCCACACTCCAAGGACGTGCATGTTTGTATGTTAATTGGCTTGGGTAAAATTGTAAATTGTCAATAGACAATAGATGCAGGAGGAGGCCATTCGGCCCTTGCAGGCTGCACTGTCATTCATTGTGATCATGGCTGATCATCCCCAATCAGTACCCCATTCCTGCCTTCTCCCCATATCCCAAAATCGCCCGAAATTATTTAATTTCCCTAAAATTACCCGAAGACAATCAGAATTTCCTGAATTTCAGGTAATTTCCTTCTATGTGGAAACACTGCTCAGAATTAAAGGATGTTCATTTGGGAAGGAGATGAGGAGGAATTTCTTTAGTCAAGAGGCTGGTGAATCTGTGGAATTCCAATATTGGCACAGACGGCTGTGGAGGCCAAGTCAATGGATGTTTTTTTAAGGCAGAGATAGATAGATTATTGATTAGCACAGTTTTCAGAGGTTACTGGAGGGAGAGATGAATCAGCCATGATTGAATGCCAGAGGAGACTTGATGGGCTGATTCTGCTCCTATCACTTGTAAGTTTCTGCGCTGGTGTCGAGGAGATGTAATGCATGGGGTTGGAATGACGTCGAGGAGGGGTTTTGTAACGCTACGAGAGAGGGGTCGGGAAGTGATGTGACGGGAGAAAGATCAAGTTGGCAGGATTAGCAGAGTGGCTGAACGAGAGGATCCGTGGTAGGATGGAAAGGAGGTAGGAGGCAGATACAGGGGTCAGGGAAGGGGTGTAGTTGAACAGGGTGTAGGGGAGGTGACAGGGCAATGATTCAGAGGGTATTTTGTGATTACAGAATAAATAAATTAAATCACTTCCCAAAAGTGTCAGAAGGAGACAGAGGCTTGAATCACACTGACCATGGCACAGTTCCCCCCTTACTCCAGTAAGATAATAGACAATAGACAATGGGTACAGGAGTAGGCCACTCGGCCCTTCGAGCCAGCACCGCCATTCATTATGATCATGACTGATCATCCCCAATCAATACCCCGTTCCTGCCTTCTCCCCATATCCCCTGACTCTGCTGTCTTTCAGAGCTCTATCTAACTCTGGAGTTAGATGGCGAATTCTCTCCAACCCCGAGCTCTCCCCAGCTCCCCTTTGCTCACTTACTTGTAGGTAGTGCTTGGTTGCAGCATCTCCACCTGGTAGCCCAGGTTCAATGTTCGGGAGAAGCCATCAATGTCAGACACCAGATTGATTAAATCACGTCTGTTCCGACAGACGGGCATCTCAAAGTCGGGTTGCGATGGCCCTGAGAGACGAGAATCAACGATTAGCAGCTGCATTGGGAAGAAAAACGGCACGGTGGCGCAGCGGTCGAGTTGCTGCCTCACAGCGCCAGAGACCCGGGTTCGATCCTCACTACGGGCGCTGTCTGTACGGAGTTTGCACGTTCTCCCCGTGACCTGCGTGCGTTTTATCTGAGATGTTATTTTTCCTCCCACACTCTAAAGACGTAAAGGTTTTTAGGTTAATTGGCTTGGTATAAATGTGAAATTGTCCCTAGCGTGTGTGTAGGATAGTGTTAATGTGCGGGATCGCTGGTCGGTGCGGACTCGATGGGCCGAAGGGCCTGATTCAGTATCTCTAAACTAACCTAAAAGTAGCGTAGGAAGGAACTGCAGATGTTAGTTTACACTGAAGATAAAGACACAAAATTGTGGAGGAACTCAGCGGGTCAGGCGGCATCTCTGGAGAAAAGGAATGGATGACGTTTCGGATCGAGACTGTTCTTAAAACTGAGAAGGGTCAGAGTCAGCATTTGTGAAAGAGGGTGAAAATGTACACTTCGAGATTCAGGGACAGTTTCTTCCCATCCATCAACTAGAGAGCAGTCCCGAGCTACCATCTACCTCATTGGAGACCCTTGGACTATCTTTTTGTTTTGTTGTTTATTTTATTAGAAGTTAATACAATACAAAACGATACAGTGGCACCTAATTTTAGGTGCCAACTATGTCATAACGTTATACATTCTATGTACAACCTCTAGTTTTATGTTTTTGAAAAGGAAGTAAAAAATAAAAAAAAAGAGAAGAAAAAGAGGAAAAATAGATAGTAGAAAATAGAAAAACGTGAAGTGTGTATTTAGGAAAAGGAAAAGTAGAAATAGGAGATAAAGACCTTTAAAAAATAAATTTTCAAATCTTTGTTCGGCGATGTAAATCTATCCACTGACCTGAAATCAGTAATCTTTACGGTACTGCTGCATCACATGATTCCAAAAAGTCGATGAAAGGGGACCAACTCCTTAAGATTTGGTCATTATCTATTTATCTATTAGGCGGAGTCTCATTTCTTCAAGGTGTGCTATGTCCGTCATAGTCCTAATCCATATTTTAATAGTTGGTATAGCTGTATTTTTCCAAAATTTAAGTATCAATTTCTTTCCAATTATTAACCCGTACTTAAAGAATACCTTTTGGTCTTTGTTTAAATTGATATCTTCTACTATTATTCCAAATATAATCCATTCCGTATTAGGTTCTATTCTTGACTTGAAGAGCTTTGTAAATATATCAAATATCGCTCCAAAATTTATTCAACTTTATACATCCTACAACTGAATGTGTTATATTTGGCATTTTGAAACAAACGTTTATCGCATCGAGGAGAGACGTTGGGTAGAATTTATTCCACCTCGTTTTTGAATGATATAGTCTATGTAATAATTTAAATTGAATTAAATTATGTCTTGCGTTAATGGAACAATTATGTGTGTTCATCAGATACTTTTCCCATCTATCTTTCGGGATCTTTATCATTAGTTCATGTTCCCAATCTTCTCTTAGTGCCTCTGTTGAGGGTAATTCTCTATTTAATATACTATTATAAAAATATGATATTAGTTTTTGTGAATCAGCCTTGGACTCTCTTTGATCGGACTTTACTGGCTTTATGTTGCTCTGAACGTTATTCACAATGTGCCCTTTATCATGCATCTGTGTGAACGGCTCGATTGCAATCACGTATTGTCTTGTCACTGCTGGTTAGCACGCCACAAAAGCTTTTCACTGTACTTTAGTGCATGTGACAACAAGCTAAACTCAACTGCAGTGGGCCCTGCCTACTGCAATAAACTAAACTCAGACTCATTGTGTCTCTATGTTTGGAAAGAAGCAGGAAGAAGAATTGGAATTGGGATTTGGATTGGGATTGAGGATACCTTGTCCGGTTGAGTTGGTCACGGTGACTTGGACAGTCTCTCTGGCCAGCTCGCAAGGAGGCAGAGATAAGATCACTGACGAGGACCGGCGACTCCCCACGATCCCAACCTGATTCTCATTCACCAGCGAGATCGGAAAATCTGTTCACATTGAAAAAAGAAAAAGTGAGAGGACATAAGATGGATCTGATCCTTATTAAATCTTATCTTTGCATGCTTCGTTTTCACCTTCCCCTAACGAACAACGATCTATTCTATGGTAGACAAAAGTGCTGGAGAAACTCCCGAAACGTTGCCTATTTCCTTCGCTCCATAGATGCTGCCTCACCCGCTGAGTTTCTCCAGCAATCTTGTCTACCCGTAATAGGTAAAGAGCTGGGTACACGGCGACATGCGGTAGAGTTTCTGCCTTACAGCAACAAAAATGCAGGCCGAAACCCCTCTACATTTTCCTTGAACTTCATCCCCTTTGATCTCTTGTTTTCACACCTCACCCTTCCATATCTCTGTGTCTCCCTCTCCCCTGACCCTCAGTCCGAAGAAGGGTCTCAACAGGAAGCAGCAACCATTCCTTCTCTCCAGAGATGCTGCCTGCCCCGCTGAGTCACTGCAGCCTTTTGTGTCTATCTTCAGTAGATCTCTGACATCTTTCTTGTTACTAATATTCACGGAATATATAACACAGAACTAGGAAATATGCTTTAAAAAAAAAAGGGCGCAACATGCTGGAGTAACTCAGCACCTCTGTGAACATGGACAGGTGAAGTTTCTGTTCGGGACCCTTCTGGGTTTTGTTTTCTTGTTACAATGCAACATACTGTGACTGGCTCGATTGTGATCACGTATTGTCTTTGTGCTGACTGGTTAGCACGCAACAAAACCTTTCACTGTACCTCGGTACACGTGACAGTAAGCTAAACTCAGCTCCAGTGGGGCCCTGCCTATGCAAACATGTCACATTCCACTTCAGGGCTGGGCAGTTGGTAGTGCAGTAGATCGCGTTCCAACCTGACAGCTCCAACGTCATGGGTTCAATCCTGGCCTTGGATGCCACTCGAGTAGATTGTACACATTCTCCCCGTGACCCACGTTGTAGGTCTCCTCCAGGTGCTTTGGTTTAGTTTAGAGGTAGAGCGCGGAAACAGGCCCTTCGGCCCACCGAGTCCGCACCAGCCAGCGATCCCCGCACTATCCTACACACACCAGGGACAATTTTACATTTATACCAAGCCAATTAACCTACAAACCTGCACGTCTATGGAGTGTGGGGGGGGGGGGGGGAACCATAGATCTCGGAGAAAACCCATGCGGTCACGGGGAGAACGTACAAACTCCGTACAGACAGCGCCCGTGGTAAGGATCGAACCTGGGTCCCTGGGGCTGTGAGGCAGCAACTCTCCCGCTGCACCACCGTGCCACCCAGCCAACCCGATCTGCCAACCCACCTCACTGCGGCCCTTGCACTTTGTCACATTTTATCTGCACTTTCTCTCTATGTGTAACATCATATTCGCCATTGTTCTCTTTGCACTCCCTGTTGTACGTGCTCACCTTGATTGCCCGCAAGTGTAGTGTGATTTGACTGATAGCAGGCACGGCAACATTTGTCATTGCATCTGGGTACACAATTATAACACTGTACCAGTATCAATACATCCTGCAATCCTTTCCTCTCTCCACCTGGTAACCCCTCGCAATGACAGAGCTCAGAGTGAAGTATTGCTTGTGGGAGTCTAGTATTGAACGCACGATAGATGAGGCACACTCATTGGAAATGACTGAGTGTAATTAGATTCTCAATACTGGAGATATTGATCTGGAAGAGGATGTGCCTGTGGTTCACTTATTAGAGTCATAGAGTGATACAGCGTGGAAACAGGCCCTTCAGCCCAACTTGCCCACACTGACCAGTCCTACCTGCCAGTGGGCCAGTCCCACCTACCTGCGTTTTGGCCCACATCCCTCCAAGCATGTCCTATCCATGTACCAGTTTAATAACCCTGTCCCAGACAGCCCAAGTCCATCCTTACCCACTGAAGGCATTGGATAGAGCGGATGTGGAGCGGATGTTTCCACAAGTGGGAGTGGACAGAGCTTCAGAATAAAAGGACATATCTTTAGAATGGAGATGAGGAAGGATTTCTTCAGCAAGAGAGTGGTGAATCTGTGGAATCTGTGGCAGGCCAAATCATTGGGCATTTCTAAAGCGGAAACCAATAGGTTCTTGATTAGTAAGGGCATCAAAAATTGCGGGGAAAAGGCAGGAGAATGGTGTTGAGAGGGGAAAGCAGATTAGCCGTGATCGAATGGCAGAGTAGACTTGATGGGTGGAATTGCCCAACTCTGCTCCTCTGCCTTATGGTCTTATGGTAAGTTTTCTCATTAATGTTGCTTTTATTGACAGGTGGCTCCTACTAAAGGGCGGCGGTCCAAGTATTCATAAATTCATGTTCTTAAGTTACGGGAGCAGAATGAGGCCATTCGGCCCATCAAGTCCACTCCGCTGTTCAATCATGGCTGATCTATCTTTCCCTCTCAACCCCATTCCACCTGCCTTCTCCCCATAACCACTGACACCCGTAATAATCAAGAATCTACGGGGCCTCTTTGTCGGGTACGTCAAACAATCCTTGTTCTCGGCGTACCAGGGCCCCATCCCCGACCTCTACCTCCGTTACATCGATGACTGCTTTGGTGTCACCTCCTGCACCCACACACAACTGACTGACTTCATTCATTTCACCACCAACTTCCATCCGGCACTCAAATACACTTGGACCATTTCCGACACTTCCCTACCATTCCTTGACCTCACCATCTCTATTGCAGGTGATACACTCCTGACCGACATCCACTACAAACCTACTGATTCCCACAGCTACCTGGACTACTCTTCCTCCCACCCTGCTTCCTGTAAGGACTCCATCCCCTATTCCCAATTCCTCCGTCTACGCCGCATCTGCTCCCAGGATGAGGTGTTTCACACCAGGTCATCACAAATGGCCTCATTCTTCAGAGAACGGGGATTCCCCTCCCCCACTATTGATGAGGCTCGCACCAGGGTCTCCTCCATACCCCGCAACACTGCCCTCTCTCCCCATTCCCCCACTCGCAAACAGGGCAGAGTCCCCCTGGTCCTCACCTTTCACCCCACCAGCCGGCAAATACAACAGATAGTCCTCCGCCAGTTTCGCCACCTCCAATGTGACCCCTCCACCCGCCACATCTTCCCATCTCCCCCCCTGTCTGCCTTCCGCAAAGACCGCTCCCTCCGCAACTCCCTTGTCAATTCTTCCCTCCCCTCCCGCTCTACCCTTCCCCGGGCACTTTCCCCTTGCAACCGCAAGAAATTCAACACATGTCCCTTCACCTCCCCCCTCCACTCCTTTCAGGGACCCAAGCAGTCCTTCCAGGTCCGACAGAGGTTCACCTGCACCTCCTCCAGCCTCATCTACTGCATCCGCTGCTCCAGATGCCAGATGATCTATATCGGTGAGACCAAGCGGAGGCTTGGCGATCGTTTCGCCGAACACCTCCGCTCGGTCCGCAATAACCAACCCGACCTCCCGGTCGCTCAGCACTTCAACTCCCCCTCCCATTCCGTATCCGACCTCTCGGTCCTGGGCCTCCTCCATGGCCAGAGTGAGCAACACCGCAAGTTGGAGGAACAGCACCTCATATTCCGCTTGGGGAGTTTGCATCCTTTGGGCTTGAACATTGAATTTTCTCAATTCTGTTAACCCCTGCTGTCTCCTCCCCCTCCCACCTCTCCCCCAGCCCTCGGGGCCCTGGTATTCCCTCTGTCTCTGTCTACCTCCCCCACCCTAGTCGCACTAGCTTCTCATTTTCACACCACAAACAGCTTACAATGGCTTGTTCCCTTTATCATCGATACTTTTTTGCATATCTTTCATTCATTGTTCTTTATCTCTCACATCACCGTCTATATCTCTCGTTTCCCTGATCCCTGACCAGTCTGAAGAAGGGTCTCGACCCGAAACGTCGCCTATCTCCTTCGCTCCTCAGATGCTGCTGCACCCGCTGAGTTTCTCCAGCATTTTGTGTAACCCTCGATTCTCCAGCATCTGCAGTTTCTTCGTCAACAAAGAATCTATGTGTCTCTGCCTTAAAAAATATCCACTGACTTGGCCTCCACAGCATCTGAGGCAATGGAAGCGATAACACTGACAGCTGCTTCAGTCCACCTTGCCCATGCTGCCATTTCTGCCCAACATACAATCGCATTTGTCCCACATTGAGACCCCACCTCCCTGTCCTGATTATTTAGTGCCTGTCTAAATGCCTCTTAATGCGATTGCATTCAACTTCCACCAGGCAGCACAGTGGCACGGCGGTAGAGTTGCTGCCTCACAGCGCCAGAGACCTGGGTTCGATCCTGACTACAGGTGCTGTCTGCACAGAGTTTGTACGTTCTTCAAGAGACCGCGTGGGTTTTCAATGGGTGCTAATTTATAAAAAAAAAACATAAAGTGCTGGAGTAACTTTGTTAAGGTTGTTAAGGGCTTGGACACACTAGAGGCAGGAAACATGTTCCCGATGTTGGGGGAGTCCAGAACCAGGAGCCACAGTTTAAGAATAAGGAGTAAGCCATTTAGAACGGAGGCGAGGAAACACTTTTTCTCACAGAGAGTGGTGAGTCTGTGGAATTCTCTGCCTCTAGAGGGCGGTGGAGGCAGGTTCTCTGGATGCTTTCAAGAGAGAGCTAGATAGGGCTCTTAAAGATAGCGGAGTCAGGGGATATGGGGAGAAGGCAGGAACGGGGTACTGATTGGGGATGATCAGCCATGATCACATTGAATGGCAGTGCTGGCTCGAAGGGCCGAATGGCCTACTCCTGCACTTATTGTTATAAATAAATAAATAATAAATAAATAAATGGATGGTTAGATAAATAAATAAATAAATAAATGACTCGAGGGGTCCGGCAGCAAGAGGTCTAAAGAGGGGTCCCGACCCAAAGTGTCACCTCTCCAGGTTCTCCAGAGATGTTGGCAGCCCCAGATACTCCAGCACTTTGTGTCTTGTCTTGTAGATTAGCTTGTTGGAGGTGAGTAATGTCCCTGTCCCACTTAGGAAACCTGAACGGAAACCTCTGGAGACTTTGTGCCCCACCCAAGAAACCACTTTCGACCATTAGGGAGACTGACAAAAACCTCTGGGAACCTCCAGGAACCTCCGGGAACTGCACGGAAACCTTGGGTGGGGCACAAAGCCTCCAGAGGTTTCCGTTCAGGTTTTCTAAGTGGGACAGGGGCAGAAGGAGTTGGCCAGAACCACAAGGACAATCCACTGCCGGTGCCAACCTGAGCACCAGAGGGAGCACTGGCTCCATTCTTCATCACACACCAGGTCCCACCCTTGGAGTGAACTAGAATGCAGGAATGTCAGATTAACCCAATGCTGGAGAGGCGGTGAGGGGTAATTAGGTGATTCACAGCAGATAGCCAGGGACAGGGCGAGGGCAGTCACTACATATTTGAAAGTCGCAAAGTTCCAAAGGCAAAAGTTTAGGAGGACAAAAATCCGAAATAAACAGTGGAAACTATCACAATGTGTCTAAGGCTTTAGAAAAAATAAATAGAAGGGGGAGGGGGAGAGAGAGAGAAGGGGAACATTATAGAGGGGAGAGAGAGAGAGAGAGAGAGAGAAGGGGAAAATTATCGAGGGGAGAGGGAGAGAGAGAGAGAAGAGGAAAATTATAGAGGGGAGAGAGAGAGAGAGGGGAAGAAGGGGAAAATTATAGAGGGGGGAGAGAGAGAGGAAGAAGGGGAAAATTATAGAAGGGGAGAGGGAGAGAGAAGAGGAAAATTATAGAGGGAAGAGAGAGAGAGAAGGGGGAAATTATAGAATGGGAGGGAGAGAGAGGAAGAAGGGGACAATTATGGATAGGGGAGAGAGAGAGAGGAAGGGGAAAATTATAGAGGGAAGAGAGAGAGAGAAGGGGGAAATTATAGAATGGGAGGGAGAGAGAGGAAGAAGGGGAAAATTATAGAGGCAGAGAGAGAGACACACACAGGGGAGAGACAGACAGACACACTGAAAAAATATGTAGCTAGTGAGTGAGAAAGGTAGTGAATAAAAAGATTAAGGGAGAGAGAAAAGTTGCCTGAAGCGTCGTGAGGGAAAGACACTGAAAAGATAGTGAATGGGAATCAAACGAAAGGGCAGATAGAGGGAGTGGGCACATTCAGTGGGGACAGGAGATGGGGTGGGGGAGAGAGGGGGCAATGGAACACAACTGAAGGGAGCCACTTACTTTGAGCCCATGAGATGGAGGCCAGAGCCAGGAGAATGAGCAGCTTCATGGTGCGGGAGATACCAGTGGCAGCGTGCGAGGGATCTCAGCAGAGACAGAGACACTGCCCTGGCTGTCACTACGCAGGATCCACAGAGACAATGTGAGGAGTCTCAGCCCCAAACCAGGGCTTTGCTTCGATGGCCACAGCCAATCAAGCAGGCAACAAACAGGCCGAGCAGGTTCGACCAGAATCATTCGCTCCTCGTTCCCTCACTAAGTTATTTCTATCTGTGGTCTCCACACCCAGCCCCCGGGCCCACAGCCAAACAATAGACAATAGGTGCAGGAGTAGGCCATTTGGCCCTTCGAACCCATTCAATGTGATCATGGCTGATCATCCACAATCAGAACCCCAAACCTGCCCACCGTCGCAGAGGGGTTGTGTCCGAGTAGTCACGCCCATTCGGCCCATCGAGTTCATACTCGCCCAATGCAAAACTAACATCCCCCCTCCCCCCCAAACACCAGTTGACATAGAGACATAGAAAATAGGTGCGGAAGTAGGCCATTCGGCCCTTCGAGCCAGAACCGCGGGCGGCGCTGGATTTAAAACACAGCGGAGCCTGGGATCCGAGATCGCCAGAGTTGGAGTTCCAACCAGCGCGGCCTGAGGCCTACCGGGGTCCGCGGTCTCCGGGGAGGAAGCGGCCGCTCCAGACATTCCAAGCCGCGGAGGAGCGTTCCCCCGACGCCGGAGTTCCAGCCTTCCGGCAAGAGGGACCTGAAAACATCGGACTAGCTGCGGAGGCCACAAGTAGGCCCCGACCTCGGGTGGTCACAGAGGAAGAGGACGGAACGTTCTGATGCCTTTCCCCACGGTGGAAATGTTTGATTCTGCTGTGGGGGGGATGTTCATGGTGAATTCTATAATGTGTTGTGTCATTTTTATTTTTTTATTTTTTCTATGGATGTTCGGAAACTTAATTATTTCTCACGGGGACAACGTACAAACTCCGTAAAGACAGCGCCCGTTGTGGGGATCGAACCCGGGTCTCCGGCGCTGCATTTTGCTGTTTGGCAGCAACTCTACCGCTGGGACACCCTGACTGCCCATCCCAGCTCTGCCCATACCCTCTGTGGGTCTGGGGACAAGTTCCTTCAAGAACAGGGACAGACGGTCCAGAACTAGTGGTCACATTTTAAGAATAAGGGGTAAGCCATTTAGAACTGAGATGATGAAAAACCTTTTCACCCAGAGAGTTGTGAATCTGTGGAATGCAGGTTTACAATGAAGATAGACACGAAATGCTGGATGAACCCAGCGAACCCTTAGAAAAGGGATAGGTGATATTTTGATCTGAGACTGAAGAAGGGTCACACACGATAGAGTTTATGCCTCACAGCGCCAGAGACCCGGGTTCGATCCTGACCACGGGTGCTGTCTGTACAGAGTTTGCACATTCTCCAAGTGTCCGCACGGGCTTACTCCAGGAGCTCCGATTTCCTCCCACACTCCAAAGGCGGGCAGGTTTGTAGGTTAATTGGCTTCTGTATCTCTAAAGGCTAAAGTCTAAAGATTATACATGCAAGTTATTTTGCCCCAAAGTGAAATGTTTTCCATTGGATGAGTGTAAGGCCTTGATGAAGATCAACGTTGTATGGGAAGGTTGGTGGCGTTTGGATAGACACAAAACCTGGAGTAACTCAGCGGGACAGGCAGCATCTCTGAAGAGAAGGAATGGGTGACGTGGGTCATGACATTGGGTCTGGCCTTTGGGTTGGTGAGAGGTGGGTGCGGACTCGGTGGGCCGAAGGACCTGTATCCACTCTGTATCTCTAAAGTCGAATGTCTAAATAGGTTTGGTGAATCTCTCCACAGCCGTTCTATCTGTCCTGAGGTGTGCCACCCTGAACCGACCACAACGGTCCACTTGTGGCTGGTGATGCTGTTACATGAAGTTACGGATAAGACATCCTTGCTCACTGAGACCCACGGTTCGGCATTCTGCTCTAATTGCTATCTCAACTCACCATTCCACTGCTGAGCCATGAACGGATACGCCCAGATCTCACTGTTTATTTGCCCTTTTAGACGTCCTCCTGCCATCTACAATCTCCTGCCCGAAACAAATTTTATGATGGCGTTGGAGCCATGCTTGGGGATGCAGTCATGGGTGAAGAGGGAGTAGAGGAGAGGGCTGAGCACACAGCCCTGTGGCACGCCGGTGTTCAGTGTTATAGTGAAGGAGGTGAGGTTGTCACACCTCACAGTCTCCAGCGTAAAATCACTTCTACCACCAATTCCACTGGGCTGTCTAAAGCCACATCGATGTCTCTCAATGCACTGCACGTCACAAGGGAATAGAATAGGTGACGTTTCGGGTCGAGATCCTTGTTGTTTAAGATAGATCTGCAAATGTTGGTTTAAATCGAAGGTAGACACAAAATGCTGGAGTAACTCAGCGGGTGAGGCAGCATCTCAGGAGAGAAGGAATGGGCGACGTTTCGGGTCGAGACCCTTCTTCACCATTCCTTCTCTCCTTTTTGTTTACATTAGTTTAGAGGTACAGCGCAGAAACAGGCCGTACGTCCCACCAAATTCAACTATAATGTCATTGCACAGATACAAGTATGGGTACAACGAAATGCAGTTTAGCGTCAGTACGTAGTGATAGCAACATATAGATAAATACACATAAATAAATACAGATGTGGAGATCTTTCGGCGGGACTCTGAGTTCAGCAGTGCGATGGTGTTATTATAGAAGCTACTCCTCATCCTGCTGGTGCGGGACCTGAGGCTCCTGTACCGCCTCCCCGATGGTAGGAGGGCAAACAGTCCATGGTTAGGGTGGGAGGGGTCTTTGATGATCTTCCCGGCCCGTCTCAGACACCGTTTTCGGTGGAGGGCATCCATGGCAGGGAGCGGGGCACCGATGATGTGCTGGGCGGTTTTCACCACCCGTTGTAGTGCCTTCCTGTCTGCTACGGTGCAACTGCTGTACCATACCGTAAAGCAGGTGGTCAGGATGCTTTCCATGGTACAGCGGTAAAAGTTGGTCAGGATCTGGGGGGACAGGTGGGCTTTTTTTGAGCCTCCTCAGGAAGTAAAGGCGCTGCTGCGCCTTTTTGATCAGCTTGGAGGTGTTGAGGGACCAGGACAGATCCTCCGAGATGTGTACCCCGAGGAATTTGTAGTTGGAGACCCGCTCCACCTCAGTCCCGTTTATATGGATGGGGGTGTGTCTGCCCCCTCTGTTCTTCCTGAAGTCAACAATGATTTCCTTCGTCTTCTGGGAGTTGAGGACGAGGTTGTTATCGGCACACCAGGTTGTCAGGTGCTGGACCTCCTCCCTGTAGGCTGACTCGTCGTTGTCGCTGATCAGTCCTACCACCGTGGTGTCGTCGGCACATTTTATGATGGCGTTGGAGCCATACTTAGGGATGCAGTCATGGGTGAAGAGAGAGTAGAGGAGAGGGCTGAGCACACAGCCCTGTGGCACGCCGGTGTTCAGTGTTATAGTGGAGGAGGCGAGGTTGTTGACCCTAACAGACTCCTGACGACCGTACAGAGTCTTCGCTGAAGTGCTCCGGGTGAAAACTAAGTTAATTATTAACAGAACTAAAAATAATTTGCTAAAACTACGGAGACACAGAGCCTCGCGAATGTCCGGCTGTGCACGCGACGCCGTCGTGACGCTCCCCGTACCCTAGCACTATCCTACACACACCAGGGGCAAGTTACAATTAAACCAAGCCAATTAACTTGCTACCCTGTACGTCTTTGGAGCGTGGGAGGAAACCGGAGATCCCGGAGAAAACCCACGCAGGTCACGGGGAGAACGTGCAAACTCCGTACAGACAGCACCCGTAGTCAGGATCGAACCCGGGTCTCTGGCGCTGTGAGTCAGCAACTCTACCGCTGCGCCACCGTGCCACCCCACATCTATCGTGTGTGACCCTTCTTCAGTCTCAAATCGAATTATCACCTATCCCTTTTCTGAAGGGATGCTGCCTGACGTGCTGGGTTCGCTGGGTTCCTCCAGCATTTCGTGTCTATCTACATTGCAAAACTGCATCTGCAGTTCCTTCCTACACAAGGAAATAGAGGCAGGAATAGGCCATTCAGCCCTTATAGCCTGACCCTGAATTGAATACCAACACGGTGAATAGTCCCAGGTATCGACAACGTGTCTACCTTTTATGTCCTCTGCAAATATGGAAGCTGTGCCCCATTCTTTAGTTAATGGATGGTCGAGTCATTTGTGTGAGGATAGTGTTGGTAGCATCACCACATACCCCCACTGCACCACCCCTGGGGAACTCTGCTGCTCAGCTTCCTCCAGCCCAACAAACAACCTCTCACAAAGTACTGGAGTAGAATGGATGAAGAAATACATATAATAAATCATGAATGTATCTCCAAGAATGGATTATTTAGTAATATTTTAATCTCCATCAAACTTTTCACATTTTCTTTTCTATTTTCTACTTTCTTTCTCTATCTTTCTATCTTTAACTAGGAAAAAAAGTATAGAAACATATTATATATATTCTTAATATTAGTATGAATACACCTATTATTAGTTGTTTAAATTTGTAATTATATAAAATTGTGCATTTTCAACTATATAATAATTTTGAAATATAAAGTTAATAATAATACAAACACTCTTAATATTATGAAAATATCATGAATATCATAGAAGTTTGGTTAAGATTGGGTATTATGTAGTTATATTAGGGGGGATTTGTATTTGGTAATTAGAAGAAATATGTGTGGTATGAGAAGTGTGAGTATATTGCTTATTTTAGGAATATACTACATACACTCCCAATTATACAAAATAAATAACCAGGAAATGTACAATGGATAACATTACAATTAACACAAACAGTATCAATTGATAATCAATATTATATAATTTTGTATATTATATAATTCTCACTGCCGTATAAGAGTGTACTCGGTATATATTGTTTCTACAATAAAAATTTTTTTAAAAAAACAAAAAAAAAAACAAAGTACTGGAGTAAAGGGCCTGTCCCACTGTACCAGGTAATTCAAGAGCTCTCCCGAGTTTAAAAAAAAAACTCGTGGTGAGTGCGTAGAATGTACGTAGCGGCTATGTCGGAGGTCGTGTATGTCCCGTAGCGGCTCGTAATGCTAACGGCAGGTACTCGGGAAAACTCAATCCCTGTTCCCATTCCCCTTTAGTTTGCTTCTACTTCAACTCTCTCCCAATGGTCTTTCTTCTCCAGAGTGATGTATATCCTCTCGATGATCATCGTTGCAGTAAAACACGGCTCAAATCCCAGTGGCCCTCGCGCTAGTGCTCACTAGTCCCAGCTACGACAAAGTATTGAAGTGTCAGATTCTTTAACTTCCTTTGTCACGCTGCCACTCCTGATCCGGTGACGTCAAGTGTGAGGTTATTGCAATAAACAACATTCCTGACATTACTCGCTCTCTCTCCCTCTCTCTCTCTCTCTCTCTCTCTCTCCCTCCCGCTCTCTCCCTCTCTCCCTCTCCACTCTTGCAGGCAACGGCTGTACATTCGGATCTGGCATCATTCAGCTTGCAGCTGCATGTCCACTGCTGGTCTGTGAAACCCCTCTCACTCCAGGTCTGTCTGACTCACTCACATTCCCCGTCCACGAGTCCCACCACCCTCGCTCCTGTTTGTGAAACTCATTCTCACTCCTGGCCAGTCTGACTCGCTCCCTGATCTGACCTCCGAATCCTGTTCAACAGACCACTCCAGATTCTGCCCTGTGCCCCTGCGCTCACGCCCGGTCCACGAAACTCATTCTCACTCCGTGTCTGCCCGACAAGTCCCACTCCAGGTGTCCGAGTGCTGCTCCCACTCTCGATCCTGGCCCCACTCCAGGTTAGTGAGCCCACACCCGCTCACGAGTAAGGCTTTTTGATTTCATTGACCATAAAGGTTTTTGAAGGGTGTCGACCCGCATCGTCACCCACTCCTTCCCTAGAGAGATGCTGCCTGTCCCGCTGAGTTACTCCAGCACTTTGTGTCCATCTTCGATTTAAACCAGCATCTGCAGTTCCTTCCCACACAGGCGTTTTGATCCAATCGGTCTCAGTCAGTTTAGTTCATTGTCACGTGTACCGAGGGACAGTGAAAAGCCTTTTGTTGCGTGCTCTCCAGTCAGCAGAAAGACAATACATGATTACAATCGAGCCATTCACCCTGAGTTACACAAATATGGGTGCTGCCTTCCCCCTTACCAAGGCCTGGTATCAAAAGCTATGGGCAGGAGTAACACAGCGGGTCAGGCAGCATCTATGGAGCAGATTGGACAGATGATGCTGGGACATATTCGGAGACGGACGGATGTCAAGTGCTGCCGGAAGGTCATCAACTCGGTGAAAGGCGCTCTTTGGTCTGCCTGCAACTCTTTGAGTGAGATGACCGTCCGGGATCAGGAACCTTCTGCAGAAATACCTTCCCACACACTCATCTCACCCCTGCCATCGGGAAGAAGGTACAGGAGCCTGAAAACTGTAACGTCCGGGTTCAGGAACAGCTTCTTCCCTACAGCCATCAGGCTATTAAACACTACAGCCTCAAATAAGCTCTGAACTGCAATAGACTGTTATTATGACTGCGCTATTATTATTTGTTTTTTGAGGATGCGTGTATATGTGTATATACATATAAACATATATGTGTGTGTGGGGTGGGAGATTGCAACCTTCACGTGGTCCACCCTGTTTCAACAAATGCAATCAACCTGGCGTGCACAAACAGAAGATCAAACAGAACAAGTTGTCTTACAAGGGTACACCAAAGGCTGGAGAAACTCAACGGGTGCAGCAGCATCTAAGGAGCGTAGGAGACAGGCAACGATAAACGTCGCCTATCTCCTTCGCTCCTTAGATGCTGCTGCACCCGCTGAGTTTCTCCAGCCTTTTGTGTACCCTCGATTCTCCAGCATCCGCAGTTCCTTCCTTAACAAGTTGTCTTACAACTTTAGGCTGTGCACGCCACACGCATGAAGATGGAGAACATATGTGTGTGTGTACTTGTGAGTATGTGTATATATACACCCTGAACCTTTTTTCTCCCTCTCTGGTTTATCATATTGTTTACAGCGGACTATATTTACATATTGTCGTGCTGCTACAAGTAAGAATTTCATTGTTCTGTCTGGGACATTTTTTTTTAAATTTCAAAATAGACTGTATTCAAATATATACAATACATGAACAGTGCGAAAAATCCATCCAACATTTTCAGAGGCTATACAGATTGTTCAATACAGTCTATATACATTGCTCAAATTTCACGAATCTGCCCCCCACCCTTGCCACTCATGAGTGGGATCCCTTACCCTATTTTGAGAGGGACAAATGACAATAAAACACTCTTGACTCGCGTGACCTGACCTGCTGAGCCCCTCCTGCACTTGGCTTGTTAAACTAGGCGTTGGTACCTGGCAGGAGAATAGACAATAGACAATAGGTGCAGGAGTAGGCCATTCGGCCCTTCGAGCCAGCACCGCCATTCAATGTGATCATGGCTGATCATCCCCAATCAGTACCCCGTTCCTGCCTTCTCCCCATATCCCCTGACTCCGCTATCTTTAAGAGCCCTATCTAGCTCTCTCTTGAAAGCATCCAGAGAACCTGCCTCCACCGCCCTCTGAGGCAGAGAATTCCACAGACTCACCACTCTCTGTGAGAAAAAGTGTTTCCTCGTCTCCGTTCTAAATGGCTTACTCCTTATTCTTAAACTGTGGCCCCTGGTTCTGGACTCTCCCAACATCGGGAACATGTTTCCTGCCTCTGGAGTGTCCAAACCCTTAACAACCTTGAGTCTGAAGAAGGGTCTCGACCCGAAACGTCGCCTATCTCCTTCGCTCCTTAGATGCTGCTGCACCCGCTGAGTTTCTCCAGCTTTTTGTGTACCCTTAACAACCTTATATGTTTCAATAAGATCCCCTCTCATCGTTCTAAACTCCAGACTGTACAAGCCCAGCTGCTCCATTCTCTCAGCATATGACAGTCCCGCCATCCCGGGAATTAACCTTGTAAACCTACGCTGCACTCCCTCAATAGCAAGAATGTCCTTCCTCAAATTCGGGGACCAAAACTGCACACAAAGAGAAAGGGCTCAGGTTACAGAATGGAGTGGAAGCGGGGGAGGGAGCAAGGTGTGTAATGGAGAGGAGAGGGACTGGTTGAAGGGCAGGTGTGAGCCTGGGGTGTTGGGGGAGGCCCAGGGGGGGTGTCAGGCAGAGTTGAGATAAGCAGTGTTTACAGCAGGTGCCTGTCACATTCCAGTGCAGGGCGTAACCTGGTGGAGACCCGTGGGCCAGAGCGCTGGCAGCTTCCCTCCCCAACGTCAGTCAGGCAAGAGGCAGAAACTGGGGAACGGGTCGGGTGGCATTCCTCTCACATCGAGCACAGCTCAGCCAAACAAAGTGCCTCCACCCGAAACGCAGCCCATCCTTCTCTCCAGAGATGCTGCCTGTCCCGCTGAGTTACTCCAGCATTTAGTGTCCATCCTCAGCGAAACAAAGGGGCTGCCACAGCCTGGTGCAGCCGCACGGAGTGCGGAATACAAGGGTGATGGAGGCTAAATGTAGATGGGTCCCGACCCGAAACATCATCCCTCCTTTTACCCCAGACCCGCTGGGTTACTCCAGCACTCTGTGTCTTTCTTATGTAGAAACAAAGAACTGCAGATGCTGGTTTATACCAAAGACAGATACAAAGTGCTGGAGTAACTCAACGGGTTATACTCAGAGGATAGGTGGCGTTTTGTGTCAGACCGCTTCCTAAGTCTTAAGGGCATGTCCCACTTAGGCAACTCTGTAGGAGACTGCCAGGTACTAGTTTTAATAGAATTCACATAGGACACCTGGCGACATCCTACGACAGCACCTACGCTAACCTACGACAAGATACGACAACTACAATTGTCGCCATTGTCGCCACAAATTTTTCAACATGTTGAAAATTTTGCGGCAACTTGCCTGTAGTCGCCCAAAAAATTGCCCAGGTGGGAGGCCCATTAGAGTCTGAAGAAAGGTTCCGACTAGAAGAGTCACTTGTTCTATTTCTCCACAGATGCTGCCTGACCCGCTGAGTTACTCCAGCACTTTGTGTCTGTCTTTGGGAAGAAGTAGGAAGCACAGTCCAAAGAGTTGCAGAGTTGAGGATTCCTGCTGCTCGAGTTGTGTCGGTGACCCCTGGCCCCTGACCACTGAACCCTGAACCCTTCTTCAGACTGAGAAGGCCAGAACACAACAGGCGACATCAGAAAGGGTGGCGCCCACAATGGGCCATTGTTGGCTGGAGACGATGTGCTAACGAGATGGATACAAGAATGGGAACAGTGGAAGTGGCCGGACAACTGGGGTGGGGGAGGGGAAATGCAGGAGTTACTTGAAATTAGAGAAGGCAACATTCGTACCAAAGATCCTACAGCGAGCACGATAGATCACTCGACGAAAAAGGCGCAGTACGGTCATGGGCAGATTCGTGGGGAATTTCCGGCCCCATTTCCGTAACCGGCTTCCGTCTCCGCACCAAAGATCCCGTAGCGGAGCAAAGATACTAGTGCGGAGACGGAAGCCGGTTACGGAAACATCCTCGTAAAAATAAAAGTTCTTTGGTAAAAATCTTCTCCTCATTTTCAGAATTATAATTTATTAACACAAACTGTTCCCCCGTAACGTTGATTACACTGCGAGTCGGGTCGGGTCGGGTTCGGTTACGGAAATGGGTGAAAAAAGGCCCACGTTCCGCTCCGTTGCGTACTACACGTCAGCCCGTTGCATTTAGAAGGAGTGGTCTATCTTGCTCCGCTATAGGATCTTTGGTTCGTACCACTTCTTCTACCACTTGGTCTCACTGATGTACAGGAGGCCACATCAGCAACAGCGGACACAGTGGGTGAGGTTAGAGGGGGTGCACGGCAACCTCAGTCTCACCTGGAAGGGCTGCTCGGCTCCCGAGATGGGGGTGAGGGAGGAGGTACAGGGGCAGGTTGTTGAGTTAATTGGCCATTGCAAACTGCCCCTTGTGTGTAAGTCGTGGGATCTGGAGGGGAGGTGGGTTCATGCTCACACCAGTCCTGTGGGACCACAAACTGCGATGAAAAAAATCACCGATACTGGTCTTCAACTTGCAACATTAACTCCTATCACTTCCTATGGATGCTGCCTGCCCTACTGGGCATTTCCAGCATTTGACGTTTTTATTTCAGATTTCCAGAATCTATAACTATTTATTGTGCGAATAATAATAATAATAATAATAATAATAATACTAATAATAATAATAATAATAATAATAATAATATCTTTTATTGTCATTACACATAAGTGCAACGAGATTTGGTTTGCAACTTCCATTCGATTTCATAACTTAAACAACTAATAAAAATTAGGTTGAGATACCCCGAGAACAAGGTTTGTGAAAAGAACATTAGAACAGTAAAAGTCAAAACCAATTGAATGCAGTATACACAATGAGTTTGAGTTTAGATTATTGTCACGTGTACCGAGGTACAGTGAAAAGCTTTTGTTGTGTGCTTACCAGTCAGCGGAAAGACAATGGATCTGACGAGGGGTCTCGACTTGAAACGTCACCCATTCCTTCTCTCCAGAGATGCTGCCTGACCCTCTGAGTTACTCCAGCATTTTGTGTCTATCTTCCGTGCAAACCAGCGTCTGCAGTTCCTTCCTGCACAATACATGAGTACATTCGAGATATTCACTGTGTACCGATACATGATAAAAGGAATAACATAAATAACTTTTAGCGCAAGATAAAGATAAATTGCAATTGAGGGAGTGCAGCGTAGGTTTACAAGGTTAATCCCCGGGATGGCGGGACTGTCATATGCTGAGAGAATGGAGCGACTGGGCTTGTACACTCTGGAGTTTAAAAGGATGAGAGGATATCTCATTGGAACATATAAGATTGTTAAGGGCTTGGACACGCTAGAGGCAGGAAACATGTTCCCGATGTTGGGGGAGTCCAGAACCAGGGGCCACAGTTTAAGAATAAGGAGTAAACCATTTAGAACGGCGACGAGGAAACACTTTTTCTCACGGAGAGTGGAATTCTCTGCCTCAGAGGGCGGTGGAGGCAGGTTCTCTGGATGCTTTCAAGAGAGAGGTAGATAGGGCTCTTAAAAATAGCGGAGTCAGGGGATATGGGGAGAAGGCAGGAACGGGGTACTGATTGGGGATAATCAGCCATGATCACATTAAATGGCGGTGCTGGCTCGAAGGGCCAAATGGCCTCCTCCTGCACCTATTGTCTATTGTCTATTATAGCCAGTGAAGTCCAAGGGTCTACAATGGAGTAGCTAGTAGCTCAGGACTGCTCCCTATGTGTGGGTAGGATTATTCGCAAAGCACATGACAAGTACATTTCGTTTGAACTGAAAAGTGCAATGACAATAAAATTGAGTCTGAATCTGAATCTGAAGTTGCAGTTCAGTGGCTTTTGTGTATAACCTATATCTGCAGTTCTTTGTTTGGACATGGTGGCTGTGATTTAATGGGGACATGCTCAAGGCCAAGCAGAACCAGTCTGACTGCAACAGCCAGCGCAAGTGTCTCTTTAAGTCTTTGTTCCTGTTTATGTGATTGCAGTCTCGTTGTTGAGCAGCAGGTGGCAGTGTCTGCCCTGCCTGGCATGTTCATTGTGCAGAACCAAAACTGCTGGGAACTGGAGAAAAAATCAAACTGCTGGAGGAACTCAGAGGGTCTGGCAGTAGTCTGTCTGTCTGTCTGTGTGTGTTTTGGGGGGGGGGTCGATGCTTCAGCAGAATCCCTGCGTCAGGTCTTCACTGCACACTTCTCACACAAGATCAACAACTGTTGATCAACAGCCTCTATCGTGCAACTCGGTGACATTTCACAAAAATTCCTTTCTAATTAAGATGTTTTTCTAAATTTTTCTTAGTTGTCCTCTTTCCCAGAAGATGACGACAGACATGTACCGGCCAAGTTTTACGAGAACGCACTACTGATTTCAACATCGTGAAATGCAGCATTAAAGAAACTTGCTGGAGTGACTCAGTGGGACAGGCAGCATCTCTGGAGAAGAGCCACCGGTGACGTTTCGGGTCGAGACCCTTCCTTCTTCAGACTGAGAGTCCAGGGAACGGGAGCCGAGAGATATAGACGGCAGACACATGGGACAAATGAATGATAGATATGCGGAAGGCAAAGGTGATCAAGGAAAGGCCGAGCCCACAATGGTTCATTGTTGGAAGGGGTAGATGATAACGAGTTTTACAGACTGTCTCTGTAGGAATTTATGGGAATCGCTGCCTCAAAAAATGCAGCTTATTCTCCTTCCCATTGAAACATTGAATCACAATGAATGGCGGTGCTGGATCGAAGGGCCGAATGGCCTCCTCCACCTATTTTCCATCTATCTATAAGCCAGAGGAATAGTTAGATCTCAAACCGGGTGTTATCTCTACAGATCCCCCAACTCCTTCCCATTCTTACACAGACCTCTCTGTCCTCGGTTTCCTCCATTGTCACAGTGAGGCTAAACGCAAATTGGAGGAACAGCATCTCATATTTCGCTTGGGCAGCTCACAGCCCAGTGGTATGAACATTGATTTCTCTCACTTCAGGAAGCCCTCGCTCTCTTATTTAATTCTTATTTAAGAATAAGGAGTAAGCCATTTAGAACGGAGACGAGGAAACACTTTATCTCACAGAGAGTGGTGAGTCTGTGGAATTCTCTGCCTCAGAGGGCGGTGGAGGCCAGTTCTCTGGATGCTTTCAAGAGAGAGCTAGATAGGGCTCTTAAAGATAGCGGAGTCAGGGGATATGGGGAGAAGGCTGGAACGGGGTACTGATTGGGGATGATCAGCCAAGATCACATTGAATGGCGGTGCTGGCTCGAAGGGCCAAATGGCCTACTCCTGCACCTAGTGTCTATTGTCTCTCTATCCCCCCCCCCCCCACACACACAAAACTTCTCATTTTCACCATACAAACAGCTTACAATGGCCTGTTCCCTTTATCATCGTTACTTTTTCGCATATCTTTCATTCATTGTTCTTTATCTCTCCACATCACCGTCTATATCTCTCCTTTCACCTTATCCTTAACCAGTCTGAGGAAGGGTCTCGACCCGAAACGTCGCCCATTCCTTGTCTCCGGAGATGCGGCTTGTCCCGCTGAGTAACTCCGAGTCAAGTCAAGTTTTATTCGTCACTTGCTCATAAAGTGCAAGTGAAATGAGTTTGCCAGCAGCGGTACAACGAAAACAGAACACACAATACTCAATAAAAATGTAACGCAAACATCCACCACAGCATTCATCGCTGTGGTGGGAGGCACAAAGTTTGGGGTCAGTCCTCCTCTATTTTCCCCCGTGGTCGGGACCACAACCAGCTTTTTGTGTCTATCTTCTGCGCCAATAGACCAGTGCATGTGATAATAATTCAGCAAAGCCAATAGCAAACACACCCTCGAGCTGCTCCCTGAGATGGGATGAAGACCTTGAGTTCAACATGAGTCTTCGGCTCAGTTTCGCCACCTGGTGTTACCAACTAAGGCATGCAGCTTGTAGTTGTTTTGGACTTTTAGACTTCAGAGATGAAATGCGGAAACAGGCCGTTCGGCCCACCGAGTCCGTGCCGACCAGCGATCACCCAGTCTACGCCACTGTCCTACACACTCGGGGGAATTTACAATAGTACCTGCAAAATCCTGTATGCCTTTGGCCTGTGGGAGGAAACCAGAGCACCTGGAGAAAACCCACTCGGTCACGGGGAGAAGGTACAAACTCCGTACAGACAGCACCCGTAGCCAGGATCGAACCCGTGTCTCTGACATTATACGGCAGCAACTCTACCGCTGCGCCACCGTGATAATAAAAAAGCAATGATACAATGAGAATCTGAAGACGGGTCACGACCCGAAACGTCACCTATTCCTTTGCTCCAGAGATGCTGCCTGTCCTGCCGAGCTACACCATATTTTGAGTCTATTTTAGGCAACATTCAACTCTAAACAAGGTGAGCCCCTGTTTGCAGCCAATGGGAGCAGATTCAAACTGTTCATAATAAGAAGTTGGAGAATGATGAGAAACCTTTGGTATTGGAACCAAAATAGCTGGGAATAAAACCACTTAGGGTGGCAGGATGGCGCAGCGGGGGAGCTGCTGTCCTGCAGATCTTGCAGCGCTGGAGGCCCTACCACGGGCGCTGTCTGTACGGAGTTTGTACGTTCTCCCCGTGACCACATGAGTTTTCTCCGAGAGCTTCGGTTTCCTCACACACTGCAAAGATGTACAGGCGTGTAGGTTCATTGTCTTGGTGTATGTGTCATTTGTCCCGCGTGTGTGTAGGATAGTGTTAATGTGCAGGGATCGCTGGTCGGTGCGGACTCGTGGGACACAGGGCCTGTTTACGCGCTGCATCTCTAATCTAATCTGAAAAAAGACAATAATTCTGCCTTTTCACAAATTTGCAATGATATTGACAATAGACAATAGACAATCGGTGCAGGAGTAGGCCAATCGGCCCTTCGAGCCAGCACCGCCATTCAATGTGATCATGGCTGATCATTCCCAATCAGTACCCCGTTCCTGCCTTCTCCCCATATCCCCCGACTCCGCTATTTTTAAGAGCCCTATCTAGCTCTCTCTTGAAAGCATCCAGAGAACTGGCCTCCACCGCCCTCTGAGGCAGAGAATTGGAGCGAAGGAGAGACCAGGAAAACAGTGCGGGTAACCATAGGCTGCCCGACGTGTTTACTCAGTTGTCCGTCAGAGCAGGAGGCAGTGCGGACCCGAAACATCACCTATTCCTTCTCTCCAGAGATGCTGCCTGACCCGCTGAGTTATTCCAGCATTTTGTGTCTATCTTCAGTGTAAACCAGCATCTGCAGTTCCATCCAACTCATTTTGTCCGCTCCACTGCGATATCTCCTCTGGGTAAGCCGACTTTGAAGACGTTCTCCTCCTCTCTCCAAGGAGAGTTCAGCAACACCCTCTCTGGCTGCTCCCCCTCTGTGCTTCCTCCTGCTCCCCAGTCTCTCACATAACTTTCATTCATTTGTTCTCTGGCCCTTTCCTCTTCTTCTTCTTACGTGTGGCGTGCACGGCCTGAAGTTGTTGGACAACTTGTTCTATTTGATCTTCCGTTTGTGCACGTCGAGTTGATTGCATTAGTCGAAACAGGGCGGACCACGTGAAGGTTGCAATCTCCCACCCCTGGCCCTTCCCATACCTCTTATTACCTTCTCCCCTGTCACCCAGTCTGAAGAAGGGTCTCGACCCGGAACATCACCTATCCCTTTTCTCCAGAGATACTGCTTGACCCATTGAGTTACTCCAGCACTTTGTGTCTATCTGAGCTTTTGGGACATCTGAGTTTCTTGATTAGTGCAGGAGAATGGGTTTCGGAGGGAGAGAGAGATCAGCCATGACCTGATGGGCTGAATGGCCTAATTCTACTATTCCTTATGCCCTTGTAACACGGGCTTTGTCTGTTTTTGTTGGGATATCTCCAGCAGATGTGACTAGAGCTGGTTGTTACTAATTCAATCTGGCTCCGGCATCGATTTTAACTCTCACACCCACTCCAATTGGTAAAGGTTTTTAAAGCTAGAAATAGTGATTCCTGCCTCCAGCTCCGTTCAGACTTAGACTGGAAGATTGAGACTTGGATCAGGAATAGATTTGCAACAGAAACAAAGGCTAGTTTCAACAACTGCAACCGTTCAATATTAACATAGAGACATACAGCATGGAAGTTGGCAGTTCAGCCCATCAAGTCTGTGCTGACCCACCGCCCATACACACAAATCCCACAATAATCCTATTATTTGATTAACATACATAGAGTGTAGAACAGTACAACACTGTCTGGTGGAATTCTCTGCCTCAGAGGGCGGTGGAGGCAGGTTCTCTGGATGCTTTCAAGAGAGAGCTAGATAGTGCTCTTAAAAATAGCGGAGTCAGGGGATGTGGGGAGAAGGCAGGAACGGGGTAACTGATTGGGGATGATCAGCCGTGATCACATTGAATGGCGGTGCTGGCTCGAAGGGCCGAATGGCCTCCTCCTGCACCTATTGTCTATTGTCCGTTGTCTATTGTAACACAAGAACAGACCATCCAGCCCACCGCCATTGTGCCAAACATGATGCCATCACATGATCTCACCTACCAGCACATACCCATCCATTCTCTGCATATTCAAATACCTGTCAAAAATCTTAAAACCCACTGTCATATCCGCCTTCCCAGCCGTCGTGAGGCTCCACTAAGGTCAGCCATCGTCCTCCGCCTGTTCCACCGTTGAGGTCTTGGTCGGATCGCTCTTTGTCAGAGACCCCCCCCTCGACTTTACCCCCAAGGGTGGCCCTACCAGGAGCATCGCTCCAGACGGCATCGCTCTCAGGATCGCAGGCCCTCACGAGCTTCTCCACCACAACAAGGTGACAATCCACGGGGAAGGCAGTAGGCAGATGGAAATACCTCTTTAGCCAGAGGGCGGTGAATCTGTGGACTTCATTGCCACAGACGGCTGTGGATATTTTTAAGGGATAGATAGAAAGATTATGGATTAGTACGGGTATCAGGGGTTATGGGGAGGAGGCAGGTGAATGGGGTTAGGAGGGAGAGATAGATCAGCCAGTAGACTTGATGGGCCAATGGTCCAATTCAGCTGCTATCATTTATGAACTTATAAACACCGCCTGTGAGAATAAACGCCTTGGTGAGCCAGCGTGCCGGAATTAAAAGCGATAAAGATGTGGCGACGTTTCTCAAGAAGCCTTGCAATAAGGTGGTGGGGAGATAGGTCGAACTGTGTAGTGAAGGAACTGCAGATGCTGGTTTAAACCGAAGATAGACACAAAATGCTGGAGTGACTCAGCGGGTCAGGCAGCATCTCTGGAGAGAATGAATGGGTGACGTTTCGCGTCAACACCCTTCTTCAGACTGAGAGCGCGTTTGTGGAATTCTCTGCCACAGAAGGTAGTTGAGGCCAGTTCGTTGGCTATATTTAAGAGGGAGTTAGATGTGGCCCTTGTGGCTAAAGGGATCAGGGGGTATGGAGAGAAGGCAGGTACGGGATACTGAGATGGATGATCAGCCATGATCACATTGAATGGCGGTGCAGGCTCGAAGGGCCGAATGGCCTACTCCTGCACCTATTTCCTATGTTTCTATGTCCATCTTCAGAAGGGGGATAGGAAGTCTATCTACGGTCGGTGAGTTTGGGGGGGGGGGGGGGGGGTACATGGCGGATCCCCGGCAATCACCGGCTGCCGACAGACAGGTTGCCTCTCGGCGCACGCAGGGGAATGCGCTGGGATTTTAGAAAGTGCTGTGACCTGTCAGACTGCTCGCTTTTCACCGAGGAGCCTACGCTTGATGGTTGCCACGGAAACCGGCGGTTCCCAAGCAACCGCTCCATCACCGTGGCTGGAGTTCGCCCTCTGCATCTAATTAAAGTGCCGCAGTGCCTGATTACTCCATTCAAAAAAAAAATAAAAAAAACCCCTCTCCGAATTAAGCCACGTACTAATTCCTCCTCCGCCCATTTGTTTGGTGAATTCCGTGCATCAGGGTAAATATTTGGCTGGTAATTGTCAGCACCTCATTAGCGCTTGTGGTGAACCTGACACAGACTGGTGTGTGTAGCAATGGGGCAGTAAGTGGGGGCAATAGATTAGCTATATCTATCAAGGCAGCGGGCAATAATAAAAACGGCAGCAATATTCCATTCAACGGCTGTAAGCATGCACTGAAATATATTTAATACTTTGTTGAACAATTCCCTCCCGCATCACTGCCGTGTACATTTGTCTCAGTGTCAGTCTTAGGTTTAGAAACATAGAATCATAGACAATAGGTGCAGGAGTAGGCCATTCGGCCCTTCGAGCCTGCACCGCCATTCAATATGATCATGGCTGATCACCCAACTCAGTATCCCGTACCTGCCTTCTCTCCATACCCCCTGATCCCTTTAGCCACAAGGGCCGCATCCAACTCCCTCTTAAATATAGCCAATGAACTGGCCTCAACTACCTTCTGTGGCAGAGAATTCCACAGATTCACCACTCTCTGTATGAAAGAAGATCTTCTCATCTCGGTCCTAAAAGACTTCCCCCTTATCCTTAAACCGTGACCTCTTGTTCTGGACTTCCCCAACATTGGGAACAATCTTCCTGCATCTAGCCTTAAGAATTTTGGAAGGTGTGGCCTCACCAAGACCCTGTACAACTGCAGTAGAACCTCCCTGCTTCTATACTCAAATCCTTTTGCTATGAATGCCAACATACCATTCGCTTTCTTCACTGCCTGCTGCACCTGCATGCCTACTTCCAATGACTGGTGTACTATGACACCCAGGTCTCGCTGCATCTCCCCTTTTCCTAATCGGCCACCAGCGGCTGCAGTTCCTCCCCACATACAGTATTTGATCACATTGAATGGCGGTGCTGGCTCGACGGGGCGAATGGCCTACTCCTGCACCTATTGTGTATTGTCTATTTTGTCTGAGTCTGAAGAAGGGTCTCGACCTGAAACGCCATCTATTCCATCTCTCCGGAGATGCTGCCTGTCCCACTGCGTTACTCCAGAATTCTGTGTCTGTCTTTGGTTTAAACCAACATCTGCAGTTCCTCACCTACACGTTAGTGTCAGAGGAGGTCAGCTCAGGAACATGTGGAGCTGAAAGATGACGAATTGCAAATCCAGAACCAGGGGCCACAGTTGAAGAATAAGGAGTAAGCATTTAGAATGGAGACGAGGAAACACGTTTTCTCACAGAGAGTGGTGAGCGTGGAATTCTCTGCCTCAGAGGGCGGTGGAGGCCGGTTCTCTGGAGGCTTTCAAGAGAGAGCTAGATAGGGCTCTTAAAGATAGCGGAGTCAGGGGATATGGGGAGAAGGCAGGAACGGGGTACTGATTGGGGATGATCAGCCATGATCACATTGAATGGCGGTGCTGGCTCGAATGGCCTACTCCTGCACCTATTGTCTATTGTCTATTGTCCCCGTGACCGTGTGGGTTTTCTCCGGATGCTCCGTTTTCCTCACACATTTTAAAACATGTCGGTTAATTGGCTGCGGTAAACGTCCCCTGGTGTGTACAGTAGGTCAGAACTAACGAACGGGTGATTGTTGGTCAGCACGGACTTGGTGGGCCGAAGGGCCTGATTCCACGCTGTATCTATCTTTAAAGAGGAAGAGGTGTGTTGGTGAATTGGCTTTGGGAAAAAATTGTAAATTGTCCCCAGTGTGTTGGATAGTGCTGGTGTACTGGAATAGAGAGAGTGGGGGGGGGGGGGGGGGCGATAACTGGAGGCGAGAATAAATCAGAACAGAGCCAGCAACAGATGACCTCAGGAAGGGTGGAGCCCACAATGGCCCATTGTTGGCTAGGGAAGGTGTGATAATAAGAGGGATGCAAGGAATCGAACAGTGGAACTGGTGGGACAACTAGAGTGGGGGAGGTGGGAGAGAGCGGACAGGAGAGAATGCAGGAGTTACTTGCAATTAGAGAAATCAATCTTCAGACTGCTGGGTTGTAATCTGCCCAAGCAAAATCTCCTCTCTTCCTGCTTTCTTCTCCCATAACCCCCGCCCCCAACCCCCCACCTGTCCCCCACAATCATTCCAAAGGAGAATCCTGACCCGAAACGTCACCTGTCCATGTTCTCCAGAGATGCTGCCTGACCCGCTGAAGATAGACCAAAAAAGCTGGAGTAACTCAGCGGGACAGGCAGCATCTCTGGAGAGAAGGGATGGGTGACGTTTTGGGTCGAGACCCTTTTTCAGACTGAGAATCAGGGGAGAGGGAAATGCAGAGATATGGAAGGGTAAGGTGTGAAAACAGGAAATCAAAGGGGATGCAGCTCAAAGAATGGGTGACGTTTCGGGTCGAGACCCTTCTTTCTTCACACTGATCTGAGACGCTGCCTGTCCCGCTGGGTTACTCCAGCTTTTTGTGTCTATCTTCGGTTTAAACCATCATGGGGTGGGGGGTCAAGGAAAGAGCGGTCACGTGGATCGCGGCCCTGTTTCCACCAGTCTTTCCACCACCACGCACAAGAGGCGACAAGACAGACACCATTGCATGCAGATGCCGACAAGTGTGTTCAGCTCCGGCTAAACAACTTCTAATCTCGTGTGTGCGGACTCGATAAGAAGACCAGCGTGTGCAGTTCCTTCCCACACATTTCGCCTGACCCGCTGAGTTAAGCCCCTGTCCCACTTAGGCAACCTGAACTGAAACCTCTCAAGACTTTGCGCCCCACCCAAGGTTTCCGTGCGGTTCCCGGAGGTTTTTGTCCTCCGGCAACCACCTTCAACTAGCATCGCAACCGGCCTCGACTAAAAAAATTACCGATTTTTAAAACGGAAACCACTTTCAACCACTAGGGAGACTGACAAAAACCTCTGGGAACCACACGGAAACCTTGGTGGGGCGCAAAGTCTCCAGAGGCTTCCGTTCAGGTTTCCTAAGTGGGACTGGGGCATTACTCCAGCACTTTGTGTTTAAGAAGGAACTGCAGATGCTGGAAAAATCGACGGTAGACGAAAAATGCTGGAGAAACTCAGCGGGTGAGGCAGCATCTATAGATGAAACCCGCTGAGTTTCTCCAGCATTTTTTGTGTCTACCAGCACTTTGTGTCCAATGCGAATGGGTTTGTTGAGCAGTGTTTTACCAGCAGGGGGCACAACTGCTGTTGGTTTGGGCCGTGGATTGTGGACAGGATGACATCAGGTATCTTGTTGAGAACGGTTCCAGAAATACTGGCGCAGAAGCAAAGAACAAATATTTATAAATACATCTGTGTGGACAGATTGTAAATTTAAAAAAAGTGCAGGAATGTGGGAGAATCATCCTACCACAACCAGAGACCAAACTAGGCAGAGTCTGGGAGAAGGCACAAAGTTCCGGAGTAACTCAGCGGGTCAGGCAGCAACTCTGGAGAAAAAGGATGGATTAATTTTTGAGTTGGGACTGAAAGTAGGGGTGAGGGAACCCTCTACTCGCTGTCTGAAGAAGGATCCCGATCCCAAAAATTCACCCATCCTTTTTCTCCAGAGATGCTGCCTGACCTAGTCTAAATATATTTTCAGGCTGCAGGCAATATAAACATAAAATCTCCTTATTCTTTAAACTACGGTGCCCAGAAATCACATATGGTTTACTCACTAATATATCTTTCCTAATCGGTGATATCCAGAATCAGACAGGGTATTCCATGCATTGGAGTGGCACAAAGAACAGTTTCAAACTTCATATCAAGATGTGTTCCTTTGTCAATATTTACCATTCAGTGCTCCGACTGTGTTATTCCTTAGGAATGAGGGTCAGCCCACGTGCAGATGAAACCAGTGAGATGGTGCTGGGTGTCACTGGTTTCAGTTCCATAAGGATTGTATCTTCCTGTATTATTTCCGAACTACTGACCTTCAATGGAGTACAGTTTCACACCACCGGCTCCCACTGGTTACTGTTCCGCAGGGGCTGGGGAGACTCCTTCTGCCGTTTAGTTTGGTTCAGTTTAGAGATACAGCGCGGAAACAGGCCCTTTGGCCCACCGAGTCCCCGCCGACCAGCGATCCCCGCACATTAACACTGTCCTACACACGCCAGGGACAATTTCACACACTGCACCAAGCCAGTCAACCTACAAACCTGCACGTGTGTGAGGAAACTCCTTGTCACAATCCTTGTGATTGAGGCAGTGCAGCGTAGGTTCACGAGATTGATCCCTGGGATGGCGGGACTGTCATATGAGGAAAGATTGAAAAGACTAGGCTTGTATTCACTGGAGTTTAGAAGGATGAGGGGGGATCTTATAGGAACAAATAAAATTATAAAAGGACTGGACAAGCTAGATGCAGGAAATTTTTTCCCAATGTTAAACTGATAAGAACAGATACTACACTTGATCTTAGCCAAAAGGCCGAGAAGCTAATTTTTTCCCAATGTTGGGCGAGTCCAGAACCAGGGCCACAGTCTTAGAATAAAGGGGAGGTCATTTAAGACTGAGGTGAGAAAAAACTTTTTCAAGCAGAGAGTTGTGAATTTATGGAATTCCCTGTCACAGAGGGCAGTGGAGGCCAAGTCACTGGATGGATTTAAGAGAGAGTTGGATAGAGCTCTAGGGGCTAGTGGAGTCAAGGGATATGGGGAGAAGGCAGGCACGGGTTATTGATTGGGGACGATCAGCCATGATCACAATGAATGGCGGTGCTGGCTCGAAGGGCCGAATGGCCTCCTCCTGCACCTATTTTCTATGTTTCTATGTTTCTATGAAACCGAAGATCTCAGAGAAAACCACGCAGGTCACGGGGAGAACGTGCAAACTCCGTACAGGCAGCACCCGTAGTCGGGATCGAACCCGGGTCTCCGGTGCTGTGAGCGCTGTAAGGCAGCAACTCTATCGCTGCGCCACCGTGACGCCCTAAATCTTCTTAAATAGATTTAATGGCGAGCATTCATTTTGAGGCGACTAAAATATAGAAGCATAGATATAATGCTGAGGCTTTACAAGGTGGTGGTGAGGCCACATTTGGAATTTTGTGTGTAGCACAGAACTGCAGATGCTGGTTTACACCCAAGGTAGACTTCTTCAGTCTGAAGAAGGGTTTCGGCCCGAAACGTTGCCTATTTCCTTCGCTCCATAGATGCTGCCGCACCCGCTGAGTTTCTCCAGCACTTTTGTCTACCTTCGATTTTCCAGCATCTGCAGTTCCTTCTTAAACTGCTGGAGTAACTCAACTGGTCCGGCAGCATCTCTGGAGAAAAGGAATAGATGATATTTCGGGTTGAGACCCTTCTTCAGACTGAGAGTCGGGGAGGTGGGAAACAAAAGAGATGAAAAAGATAGAATATTGTGTAATATTTTGAGCAAAGGGGGAACGTTGGTGAGTGTGGAAGCTTGTGCTGGCTCTGGAGAGGGTCCAGAGGGTCTATTTTACGAGAATGCTCCCAGAGATGATTGGGTTAACATGGGATGAGCATTTGACGGCTCTGAGCTGGAGTTTACAAAGACAAGGGGGCATCTCATTGAAATCTACCAAATAATGAAAGGATTAGATAGAGTGGGCGTGGAGAGGATGTTTCCAGTAATGGGGGAGTTTAGAACCAGAGGGCGCAGCCTCTAGAATAAAAAGACGTACTTTTGGAATGGAGATGAAGAGGAATTTCTTTAGCCAGAGGGTGGTAAATCTGTGGAATTCATCGCCACAGATGGTTGGGGAGACAAAGACATTGAGTATTTTTTAAAGCAGAGTAGTCAAGATATGCAGGAGGATGGGGTTGAAAGGGAAAAATAGATCAGTCATGGTTGAATGGTAGGGATGGACTTGATGGGCCGAATGGCCTAACTCTGCTCCTTTGTCTTGTGGGCTTATGGATTATAAAGTTGAGAATTTGTGCGGAGGGTGGGTTGATGTAGGGGATGAAGGGGTTGCTAATGCAAGCAGCAATCCATGTCATCAGAGGCGGTGGCAACTGCCCCACACACATCCGAGTCACCGATACGCCAACACTGGAAATGTCACTAAAACACTGACATCAGTCACTATGAGAACCTGTGACAGCGACAGATGACTCTCCGTGACACCATCACAGGCCGTTGAGGATTTCGGGAAAATAAAATGAGTTCATTTCTTTATGTTTGAGAAGGAACTGCGGGTGCTGGAAAATCGAAGGTAGACAAAAGTGCTGGAGAAACTCAGCGGGTGAGGCAGCATCTATGGGGCGAAGGAAATAGGCGACGTTTCGGGTCCAAACCCTTCCTCAGACTGATGAAGTTTTCGACCAGAAACGTTGCCTATTTCCTTCGCTCGCTAGATGCTGCCTCACCCGCTGAGTTAATCTATTTAGTTTAGTTTAGAGATACAGGCCCACCAAATCCGCACTGACCGGCGATCCCCGCACACTAACACTATCCTACGCACACTAGCGGCAATTTACACTTATACCAAGCCAATTAACCCACAAACCTGTACGCCTTTGGAATGTGGTAGGAAACCGTTCTCAAGATGTTCTCAAGACATCTCCATTGCTTGTCCCAAGTCTTCATGTCTTTCTCCACAGTATATGCAAAGAATTTCTCCCTCTCCCCTGACTCTCAGTCTGAAGAAGGGTCTCGACCCGAAACGTCGCCCATCCCTTCTCTCCAGAGATGCTGCCTGTCCCGCTGAGTTACTCCAGCATTTTGTGTCTGTCTTTGGGGTAAACCAGCATCTGCAGTTCCTCTCCTCCACAGAGCGGAAATACTCAGCAATACCTAAACACTGCAACTGGGAGACAAAGACAGAAATTTTTTCATCGATTTCAGATTAGCCAAGTGGGAAAGTGTTAAAGATCATCAACAGATACGGACGGTGTTAGCTACATGTTGCTATACTGTTAGATGGCGAGATTAGTAAAGCAGGACCTTCCTCCCTCAGGAAGTCTAATTTAAATGTGCAGGAGGGGGTGGGACAGTGTGGAAGGGCACGAGCAAAGATCCTACAGCCAGCAAGATGGTCCACTCGACGAAAAAGACATAGTACGGTCATGGGCAGATTCGTGGGTAATTTCCGGCCCCATTTCCGTAACCGGCTTCCGTCTCCGCTCCAAAGATCCCGTAGCGGAGCAAAGATACTAGTGCGGAGACGGAAGCCGGTTACGGAAACATCCCCGTAAAAATAAAAGTTATTTGGGAAAAATATTCTCCTCATTTTCAGAATTATAATTTATTAACACAAACTGTTCCCCCGCAATGTTGATTGCACTGCGAGTCGGGTCGGGTCGGATTAATGAAATGGACGGAAAAAAGGCCCACGTTCCGCTCCATTGCGTACTACACGTCAGCCCGTTGCTTTTAGCAGGAGTGGTCTATCTTGCTCCGCTGTAGGATCTTTGGGCACAAGTGGGAAAACCAGGAATGCTGGATGAAGAGTACAGCACAAACCAGCTGCTTCTGCACTAAGGGCAGATGATAGGCCATCCGTATCTAACCTGCGTCACGCGTGGTGTTCACTCAAATTAATTAGCTCTGCATTTAATGTGCAGAAATTCAGTGAGCTACAGATAATGGACCTGTCGCAGCACCAGAATAACCTGCAGAAATATCACCAGCAGGTTTTCAGTCAGGTCACCCTCAGTGATCAGAGGTTAGGACCACACGGCTCAGCCTCAGAATTAAAGGACGTTTCTCTAGGAAGGAGATGAGGAAGAATTTCTTCAGTCAGAGAGTGGTGAATCTGTGGAATTCATCGCCACAGAAGCTGGTGGAGACCAAGTCAATGGATATATTTAAGGCAGAGATTGATAGATCTTGATTAGTATGGATGTTAGGGGTTATGGGGTGAGGGCAGGAGAATGGGGTTAGGAGGGAGAGATAGACCAGCCATGATTGAATGGTGGAGTAGACTTGATGGGCCGAATGGCCTAATTCTGCTCCTAGAACTTAGGGACATGAACTTCAGATACCTCGTGCCAATACTCTCCTTCTCCCGCTCCCTCCCTCAGTCAATCCCAGTATTCTCCCTCTCATTGGCGTGGCACTGCCATAGAGTTGGTGCTTTAGAGCGCCAGAGACCTGGGTTCGATCCTGACTAAGGGTTCTGTCCGTACGGAATTGTGCACGTTCTTCCCGTGATGGCGTGGATTTTCCCGGGAGCTTCGGTTTCCTCCCACATTCCAAAGACATGCAGTTAAAAGTGTGCGGGGATCGCTGGTCGGCGCGGACTCGATGGGCCGAAGGGCCTATTTCCACGCTGCATCTCTAAACTAAACTAAATTCCCTCACATTATTCGGCGACAAGTAACAAACTGAAGCTGAGACACCAACATCCCACAAGAACTGAAGATTGACACAAGATGCTGGAGTAACTCAGCGGGACAGGCAGCATCTCTGGAGAGAGGGAATGGGTGATGTTTCGGGGCGAGACCCTTCTTCAGAATGAAGAAGGCAGCATCTGAGGAAGGGTCTCGACACAAAACATCACCCATTCCTTCTCCCCAGAGATGCTGCCTGTCCCGCTGAGTTACTCCAGCATTTTGTGTCTATCTTCGGTTTAAAACAGCATCTGCAGTTCCTTCCTGCCACAAGAACCTCAAGGCGCTGAGGGCAATTCATGCTAAGAGTGCGATCGACACAGAAATAGCAACTGGTGAATGCTTACACGTTGCACAAAGTCACCGACATCAATACACCAGCAGTGTCACCGAGATCAAGCTCCTGACAAAGAGACACATTTTCCTTACAAGGCAGTGTGCAGTCACAGCTGTTTAGCACAGCTGCAGCACCAATCTAAGGACTTGGGTTTGATCCTGACCTCAGATATTGTCTCTGCACGTCCTCCCTGACATGTGTGGGTTTCCACCAGGTGCTCTAGTTTCCTTCCACAACCCAATGGCAACTATAGTTTTATTTGGTGATGTTGTCATTTATTGGGCAGTGGGCCAAAATGCCCTCTGGAGCTCAATGACCTCTCCCTGGGGATTCCTCGTCACCAGGTGCTGCCACTTTGGACTGGCCCACGGTCTGATCACCTTCGTCCAAATCTACACGCCTTCACACTTGCCCTTCTGTAGGTTTGTAGGATTCACTCAGGGTCCACTCTAGGGTTTGAGCTGATGCTAGGTTAAGGCTGTTCGTTGCACGCTCACATCTGTAACATTTCAATCCAGTTCCTCATTGCCCTCTTCTTACGCCCAGTTGACCAATCTATGCTTGTTTCTAGGCCCAGGACCTCGAGGGTTAGAAGAAGGGTTTTGGCCCGAAACGTTGCCTATTTCCTTCGCTCCATAGATGCTGCTGCACCCGCTGCGTTTCTCCAGCACTTTTGTCTACCTTCGAGTTAGGGTTAGGGTTAGTTCAGATTACCACAACAACAACCACCTTTTCATTCCACTAAATATTTAAATAAAGGAGTATAAATAAGCTCTGTTCTCCATTGGGTAATCTAAATTAGTTTAGTTTAGAGATACAGCATGGAAACAGGCCCTTCGGCCCACCGTCCGTGCCGACCTCACTAATGCTATCCCACACACACACACACACACACACACACACACACACACACACACACACACACGTGCGCGGCGCACACACACACACACACACACACCACACACACACCACACACACACACACACCACACACACACACCACACACACACAACACACACACACACCACACACCCACACACACACACACACACACACACCCACACACACACACACACACACACACACACACACACACACACCACACACACACACACACACACACACACACACACACACACACACACACCCACACACACACACACACACCGGGGACAATTTACAATTTTACTGAAGCTAATTAACCACAAACCTGCACGTCTTTGGAGTGTGGGAGGAAACCTGAGCACCCGGAGAAAACCCACGCAGGTCACGGGGAGATTCGTCTGGAGGCAGATAGCACCAAACCACCAACCACTCACAGGGTTACTGAGCCGCCAAGATACCAGCCTCACGAGCCAGGAATGAGGTACTTCCATTTCTGTCAGAGAAACAGAGAAACTGAGCGAGTCCAGAACCAGGGGCCACAGTCTTAGAATAAAGGGGAGGCCATTTAAGACTGAGGTGAGAAAAAACTTTTTCACCCAGAGAGTTGTGAATTTATGGAATTCCCTGCCACAGAGGGCAGTGGAGACCAAGTCACTGGATGGATTTAAGAGAGAGTTGGATAGAGCTCTATGGGCTAGTGGAGTACATAACACTCTTGACATAAACATAGAACCTAGGTGCGGGAGTAGGCCATTCAGCCCTTCGAGCCAACACCGCCATTCAATGTGATCATGGCTCATCATCCAGAATCAGAACCCTGTTGCGTAAGAAGGTCTGAAGAAGGGTCTCGACCCTAAGCGTCGCCCATTCCTTCTCTCCATAAATGCTGCCTCACCCGCTGAGTAATTCCAGCATTTTGTGTCTACCTTCAGTACCCTGTTCCTGCTTTCTCCCCATAGCCCTTGATTCCGTTTCAACTTTTTCACCCAGAGAGTTGTGAATTTATGGAATTCCCTGCCACAGAGGGCAGTGGAGGCCAGATCACTGGATGGATTTAAGAGAGAGTTAGATAGAGCTCCAGGGGCTAGTGGAGTCAAGGGATATGGGGAGAAGGCAGGCACGGGTTATTGATTGGGGACGATCAGTCATGATCATAATGAGTGGCGGTGCTGGCTCGAAGGGCCGAATGGCCTCTTCCTGCACCTATTTTCTATGTTTCTAAACATAGAAAAATTGGTGCAGGGGTAGGCCATTCGACCATTCAAGCCAGAACCGCCATTGAATATGATCATGGCTGATCATCTAAATTCAGTACCCCGTTCCTGCCTTCTCCCCATATCCCTTGATTCCTTTTGCCTGAAGAGCTAAATCTAACTCTCTCTTGCAAAGGCAGCAAGCTACTCCTCAGTAGCCAACCTTGTACAGTCAGCTCAGTACAACAAGTGTTCATTCAGATTAATCAGCTTTACATTTAAACTGCTGATGTCCAGTGAGCACAGCCCAGCATCACTGCAATGAAGAGAGAAACACTCAGCACCAACTTGCTCGCAATCAGATCTCCCACTGCCATCATGAAGGTGATGAGCGTTCCTCCATCCCTCCCTCAGCAACTCTGCCACGTTCTCTCTCTCTCTCTCTCTCTCTCTCTCTCTCTCTCTCTCTCTCGCGCTCTCTCTCTGTAAATGCTACCCCCTTCTTTCTCCCTCTGTCTCTCTCTCCCTCCCTCACCCTTTATATATCTCTTTCTCACTCTCTCCTTCACCAATGCTGCCACTTTCTCTCTCTCTCTCTCTCTCTCTGTAAATGCTGCCCCCTTCTTTCCCTCTCTCCCTCTCCCTCTCTCTCTCTCTCTCCCTCCCTCACCCTTTATATCTCTCTCTCTCACTCTCTCCCTCACCAATTCCGCCACTTTCTCTCTCTCTCTTTCTCTCTCTCTCTCTCTCTCTCTCTCTCTCTCTCTCTCTCTCTCTCTCTCTCTCTCTCTCTCTCTCTCTCTCTCTCTCTCTCTCTCTCTCTCTCAGATAGAGCTCAAAGATAGTGGAGTCAGGGAATATGGGGAGAAGGCAGGAACGGGGTACTGATTGTGGATGATCAGCCATGATCACATTGAATGGCGGTGCTGGCTTGAAGGGCCGAATGGGCTATTGCAATATTATCTATTGTCTATTGTAAATGCTGCCCCTTCTTTCCCTTTCCCTCTCCCTCTCCCTCCCCCTCTCCCTCTCTCCCTCCCCTTCTTTCCCTCTCCCTCTCCCTCTCTCCCTCCCCTTCTTTCCCTTTCTCTCTCCCTCTCTCCCTCTCCCTCTCTCCCTCCCTTCTCTCCCTCTCTCCTTCTCCCCCTCCCTTATCTCTCTCTCTCTCACTCTCTCCCTCAGCAATGCTGCCACTTTCTCTCACTGCATCTCTCTCTATCACACACACACAAACAAGAGCACAAGGTGCTGGAGTAATTCAGCGGGTCAGGCAGACACATACAAACGTACCCACCCACCCACACACACCCAGACTCTCTCTCTCTCTCTCTCTCTCTCTCTCTCTCTCTCTCTCTCTCAGACACCCTTTTTATGGAACCTTATGTAATTATATAATAAATTGTATTAAGTCTACCATGGCAGCTGGGAATTTGTATTTCATTAAATAAAGAGCCTGAAATAAAAAGTCAGGGTGACTACAAAACCACTTTGAATTGCCTTGTTGCTGAAATGCCGCTATAAATATCACACATATTGCACGCTGGCTACTGGTTTATTGTAAAATCTCATCTGATTCATCTATATCCTTTTTGGGATAGACGTCTGCCCACATTATCGGGTCTTATTGAAGTGCAAGCGCACAGTAACATGGCTACTCCGTTACCTGCCCCCTGAGCTGGCCCAGGAGGCCACTGAGTGGTGCTAAGCAGCTATCAAGCGGCATAATGACATCACAGCTGGGCACAGCATCTGGCACTGACATCAGCATTCCATTTGCACGTGGATCCAAAGTGAATACAAGGTCCCAACCCAACGCAACCACAACGCAGGCGTGAGTAACATGTTCAGCAGCAGAGAGAGCATGCCGTTAATGGGGCTAAGCTGCGTTTGGCATCATTCATCTACAGTCCCATCAAACCCAGTCATAAAGTCTTAAGCTGCCCCTTGGATTCAAGGATGACTTGTTTCCACCCTGGTTTTGCTGGTTCTAAAGCAGCCAACGAGGCCAATGTGGGGGCAATGGATAGACACAAAAATCTGGAGTAACTCAGTGAGACAGGCAGCATTTCTGGAGAGAAGGAATGGGAGGCGTTTGGGGGTCCAGACCCTTCTTCAGACTGGTTTGGTTCAGTTAGTTTCTTGTCACGTGGGCCGAGGTTCAGTGAAATTCTTTCGTTGCGTGCTGGCCACAGTCAGCGGCAAGGCAATATACGATGATGTTCGAGCTGTCGCGATTACCATTATATGATCACCATCGAGCCGCCCACAGTGGGCAGAGACGCGATGAAGAGAATAACGTGAATAGCCTTCAGTGCAAGAGTGAGCCAGTAACACCCCATCATCGACAGTCCGAGGGTAAATGTTGATGTCGGACTGACTGGCGTGATCGTAAGTAGAAGATGGAACTGCAGCTGCTGGATAAAATCGAAGGGAGACGCAAAATGCTGGAGTAACTCAGCGGGTGAGGCAGCATCTATGGAGAGAAGGAATGCGTGACATCTCGGGTCAAGACCTTCAGCCCACCGAGTCACCAACAGCCGGTGAACCCACCCCCCCACCCCCCCCACCCCCGTACACTAGCACCTACCTACACACTAGGGACAATTTACAATATACAGGTAGACAAAAGTGCTGGAGCAACTCAGCGGGTGAGACAGCATCTGTGGAGCGAAGGAAATAGGCGACGTTTCCCGTCTTCAGAATAAGTTCAATGAGACCAAATAATGTGGGCAGGCTTCTATCCCAAAAGGATATGGATGAATCAGATGGGATTTACAGGGAGCCAATTGACCTAAAAATGGAGTGTGGGAAGGAAACCGGCGCATCCGGAGAAAGCCCACGCGGTCACAGGGAGAACGTGCAAACTCCTTACAGACGGGTCAGGATCTGGAGCTGTGAGGCTGCAACTCTACCGCTGCGGAGGACCAGTTTGGTTTATCATCATGTATTGTTACCGAGGCACAGTGAGAAGCTTTTGTTGCGTAGTTAAGCAGTCAGCGGGAAGACAATACATGACGACGGTAAATCCGTTTACAGTGTGTAGATACACATGGCGGGGGGATAACGTTTAGTGCAAGGTAAAGCATCACCGGGCCAGCGTGCCGTCCCATAGTGTTAGTGAGTGTCGCAACAACCTCCACGCACCGATGGTAAGGTAAGTAAGTCATGAAGAATAGGAGTAGAATTAGGTGGACAAACGTACTGGAGAAACTCAGCGGGTGCAGCAGCATGGAGCTAGGCAATGGAGAAACCCTTGTGAAGGAAATAGGCAACGTTTCGGGCCGAAACCCTTGGGTTTCGGGCTGAAACGTTGCCTATTTCCTTCGCTCCATAGATGCTGCTGCACCCGCTGAGTTTCTCCAGCACTTTTGTCCACCTTCGGCTTTCCAGCATCTGCCATTCGGCCCATCAAGTCATACTCCACCATTCAATCCTGACCGATCTATCTCCGATCTATCATGGCTGATCTATCCATCTCTCTGTCCTACGATGACACTCGTCACCATGGCAGCGCGGTGGAGCTGCTGCCTTACAGCGCTCGCAGCGCCGGAGACAAGGGTTCGATCCCGACTACGGGTGCTGCCTGTGCGGAGTTTGCACGTTCTCCCCGTGACTTTTCTCCGAGACCGTCGATTTCCTCCCACACTCCAATGGCGTACAGGGTTTGTAGGTTAATTGGCTTGGTGTCATTGTAAATTGCCCCCAGTGTGTATCGGGGATCGCCGGTCGGCACGGGCTCGATGGGCCGAAGGGCCTGTTTCCGTGCTGTATCTCGAAGCTAAACCAAACTAAACATTTTTCGAGGCAATGCTACGGACCCTGGGGGACAATTAGATGACTGACAGCCTGGAGAGTTCCTCAACACTCCCATGCTCAAAGTGAGGAATCCTAGCATGCGTGTGTGAAAGACATGGATGATTCATTCATTCAATGAAGAATCCATCTCAGTTTCCCCCTGCGGTAGCTACCAGCACTGAAGCCAGTCTTCGATCTATTCAGTTCGCTTCACCTGATAAAGTCATAAAGTCACAGTCGTACAGCGTGGAAACAGGCCCTTTGGCCCAACTTGCCCACACCGACCAACATGTCCCATTCTACACTGGTCCCACCTGCCTGCATTTGGCCCATATCCTTCCAAACCTGTCCTATCCATGTACCTGTCTCAATGTTTCCGAAACGTTGCGATACTCCCTGCCTCAACAACCTCCTCTGGCAGACACGAAATGCTGGAGTAACTCAGCGGGACAGGCGGCATCTCTGGTGAGAAGGAATGGGTGACGTTTCGGGTCGAGACCCTTCTTTGGACACAGCACTGTGAAGGCAAAAAGTTATGTTCCAGTGTAGGCATGTGTTCTGAACTATCTGTTCCAGCATTGCTAGAGACCTGGCACTGACCTGGATAGTTGCCCAAGGTATGGCCACTTCATATGACCATGTAACAATGACAGCACGGAAACAGGCCATTCGGCCCTTCTAGTCCGTGCCGAACACTTACTCTCACCTAGTCCCATCTCCCTGCACTCAGACCATAACCCTCCATTCCTTTCCCGTCCATATACCTATCCAATTTATTTTTAAATGATAAAATCGAGCCTGCCTCCGCCACTTCCACTGGAAGCTCATTCCACACAGCTACCACTCTCTGAGCAAAGAAGTTCCCCCTCATGTTACCCCTAAACTTATGTCCCTTAATTCTCAAATCAAACCTCTTCCTATAAAGCAGGTCCATTCCAAAGTGTCCAATTACCACAGCATCAGACTACTCTTGAAACATTCTTCAACAAAACGAGGGGTTGGTGGTGTCCAGAGTACTTCCGTTCATTAATGTTCAACTAAGGTTCTGCCAAGGTCACTCGGCTCCATATCTCATCACAACCCTGGGCCAAATGATGGACTGGAGTGGAGTAGTGACGTGGGAGTGATTAGCCTTGACATCAAGACAGCAATTGACCAAACGTGGTATCTCGGAGTCTTAATAAAAACCGAAATCAATGAGAATCAAGGGCTAAAACAACCCTCTCTGATGTCTGCACTAATACCGAGCACTAAGGAAGATTGATATGGCTGGTGGAGTTCATCACACAGCCGCAGGACATCAGTACAGGAGTCATTTGGAATGGAGCATTATTCGACAGCTCCCTTGTGACCTTACCTCCATCTTGTGGGCGTAGTTGGGGAAATGTGCTGAGTGTTCAGTACTCTGTGTAGATCCTAGAGACAATGAGACAGTCTTTACTCACATACAGCAAGACGAGGCACGGTGGCGCAGCGCCGGAGACCCGGGTTCAATCCTGACTGTGTGGAAGGAAACCGGAGCTCCCGGAGAAAACCCACGCAGGTCACGGGGAGAAAATAGAAACATAGAAACATAGACAATAGGTGCAGGAGTAGGCCATTCAGCCCTTCGGCCTGCACCGCCATTCAATATGATCATGGCTGATCATCCAACTCAGTATCCCGTACCTGCCTTCTCTCCATACCCCCTGATCCCTTTAGCCACAAGGGCCACATCTAACTCCCTCTTAAATATAGCCAAATGAACTGGCCTCAACTACTTTCTGTGGCAGAGAATTCCACAGATTCACCATTCCGTGTGAAAAAAAAATCTCATCTCGGTCCTAAAAGACTTCCCCCTTATCCTTAAACTATGACCCCTTTTTCAGATTCAGATTCAGATTCAGATTCAGATTCCTTTATTGTCATTCAGACCTTTCGGTCTGAACGAAATTTGTTACCTTGCAGTCATAACATGTAATAAATTAAAACAAAACACACAATAAACACATATTTAACATCCACCACAGTGAGTTCACCAGGCACCTCCTCACTGTGGTGGAAGGCAAAAGTCTTAAAGTCTTTGTCTTTTTCCCCTACTTGTTCCCCCCTGTACTGAGGCAATCCAGGCCTTCGATGTCATCGTCCACCAGGCCCGCGGCCGAGCCTCCGAAGCCAGGCCGTCACCGCCGCCGCTGCCGAATGCCGGACACACCACCAAACAGCTCCCAGTCAGGATCGACCACACGTGAAACGGGATATAACGCTGGAGCCCGCTGGACGCGCCGCGCGGGCCGCCGAGCACCGCTGGAGAGCCGCTGGGAGCGCCGAAGCCGCCCCGGGACGCCGCTGGAGCACCTGCTGGAGCCGCCAGAGCTCCGAAGCCGGGAACGCCGCTGGAGCAAACAGACTAGTCGGCTGCCGCCAGAGCTCCGAAGCCGGGCCGCAGCCGGAGCAGGAACCTGCTGGAGCCGCCGGAGCTCGAAGCCTGGGGCCGCTGCTGGAGCACCGCTGGAGCAACTGCTGGAGCCCCGAAGCCCCGAAGCCGGGCCGGCCGCCGCTGAACACTGGAGCTCTGAACGCTCGCCACAGCTCCGAGGCCACCAGCTCCGCCATTAGGCCTCAGCACAGACGGAGACGGTGACGGGGGACACGACCAAGAAAGGTCGCATCCCCCCGAAGGGAGAGACTAAAACCTTGTTTCTCCCCCACCCTCCCCCCCCCCCCCCCCCCCCCCCCCCCCACACCCCACACAAACACAGCCTAATATAAACCAAAATTCTAACTAAAACAGACACAAAAAGACGGAAAAAAAAGAAAAAAACAGACGGACTGCAGGTGAGCCGCAGCTGCCACGCAGCGCCGCCACTTCCGGATAATGTTCTGGACTTCCCCAACATCGGGAACAATCTTCCTGCATCTAGCCTGTCCAACCCCTTAAGAATTTTGTAAGTTTCTATAAGATCCCCCCTCCAATCTTCTAAATTCCAGCGAGTACAAGCCGAGTCTATCCAGTCTTTCTTCATATGAAAGTCCTGCCATCCCAGGAATCAGTTTGGTGAACCTTCTCTGTACTCCCTCTATGGCAAGAACATACAAACACCGCACAGACAGCAGCTGTAGTCAGGATCGAACCCGGGTCTCTGGCGCTGTGAGGCAGCAACTCTCTCGCTGCACCTCCGTGCCACCCAGATTGGTTGGGGTAATGTTTGTTGGGCTCTGGGGGATGGGATGCGGTGGTTCATACAGAGAATGATTATCAGCCAGAAGCTTCAGCTGCATCTGTGCAGTGATCAATGATTAGAACGCTGCGTGTGGATAAGCCCCAGTCACTCATAACTATTCTGCTCACCTTCCAAGCTGGTTAATATTCAGCGCCCAACCTGCTCAGGCTCCCAAACAATCTCTGCACCACACAGAGCAATCAGAAGGATAATTGATTTTTTTTTTTAAGTCCTGACATATTCCCACACCAGGCTGATCCTGGGCTCTGCGTGGCGGCTGCTGATGGGGATGCGTTCTGCTCCGCTAGATTGAGGATGTGCATTTAGAGAGGATGACAAGGGGGCAAGAGGCACTGCCAACGCTGGTGTGAGCCAAGGATCTGGTGTTAACATGGAGGTTGCCCAAACGGCCCATTTGTCCCCCACTGCCTTGCGAAGCTGAATGTGGCATCTCGAACAAATGCATCTCTCATCGCAAGATGTGCTACTTTGTTGGTTCACATGCTTGATCAATGGTGTTTTATCATTAATGTTTTATTATTATTAACGTTTAGCGTCTTCTGAGTCATTCGTAACTGTCACTGTATGTCATGGATTTACTTGTGGGCAGAGCACCAAGGCAAATTCCTTGTATGTGAATACTTGGACAATAAACTCACTTACTTACGCAAGATGTGTCCTCCAAAGTTGGTTTAACCAGCAGTTATCGACACTTGGTCTCCAGTCTATACGTTTCATCAAAGTGGAAGGGGTGCGGCATGGGGTAGCAGAGTGACTGATGGAGGTGAGGGACATGGGGACAAGTGGAAGATTCCCTTTGTGAGGTTACTGTAGACGTCTGCAGGTGTGAGACCTGCAGAGGTGAGGTGGAGCGGTGGATTTTTGAGGAAGTCCAAATGGGGGATTCTAGTGGAAAGAGCATGGGACGAGGGGTTTAAGGGGCGAGGTTGGGAACGATGTAATGGAGGCATGCCGAGAAATCAAGAGATATCGCAGAGGGGTAAGAGAAGGGTTAGTTCATAAGTTGTAGAAACAGAATTAGGCCATTCGGCCCATCAAATAGACAATAGGGACAATAGACAATAGGTGCGGGAGTAGGCCATTCGGCCCTTCGAGCCAGCACCGCCATTTAATGTGATCATGGCTGATCATCCCCAATCAGTACCCCGTTCCTGCCTTCTCCCCATATCCCCTGACTCCGCTATCTTTAAGAGCCCTATCTAGCTCTCTCTTGAAAGCATCCAGAGAACCGGCCTCCACCGCCCTCTGAGGCAGAGAATTCCACAGACTCACCACTCTCTGTGAGAAAAAGTGTTTCCTCGTCTCTGTTCTAAATGGCTTACTCCTTATTCTTAAACTGTGGCCCCTGGTTCTGGACTCCCCCAACATCGGGAACATGGTTCCTGCCTCTAGCGTGTCCAAGCCCTTAGCAATCTTATATGTTCCAATGAGATATCCTCTCATCCTTCTAAACTCCAGAGTGTACAAGCCCAGCTGCTCCATCCTCTGACTCCACCATTCAATCATGGCTGATCTATCATTCCCTCTCAACCCCATTCTCCTGCCTTCTCCTCCTAACCCCTGACACCCCATACTAGTCAATTCTAGCCTTCATCTGGAGGGATGGGGAGGCCTAGTAGCATGGGATATGGATTGGTGGCATTCACTTCCACAGACAGCGAGGAAACGCAGAGACTGCTGTCTTTAGAACAAAGAAGTTAAGGTCATTTTTAACGGAATCATTTAAAATTAGGAGGAATTTTGGCAAATGGGGAGACGTGGCAATAACTAGGAAGCATGCGTCATTAGAAGAGAAGAGTTTATTTTCATTCAGTAAGTTGTTTTGATTTTGAACCTGATGCCTGAACGTTAGGTGGATGCATTCAGTGGCGAACTTCAAAGGGACTCTTTAAATACACAAATGATAAGAAAGAATCCTGGCAAAAACAAACTGCTGGAGGAACTCGGCAAATCGGGCAGAATCTGTGGAGGGCATTGCATTTCTCCCCGTAGAAGCTGCCCGACCCATTGAGTTCACCCTGCTGTTTGTTTTTTTTTCTCCAGATTCGGATTCTGTGGTCTCTAAAAGAACCACACACTTATGGGAAATGAGTTGACGTGTGGCATGAACATAGCAGATACAGCTAGATAAAGCTAGATAGAGCTAAGTTAGAGCTCTAGGGGCTAGTGGAGTCAAGGGATATGGGGAGAGGGCAGGCACGGGTTATTGATAGGGGACGATCAGCCAGGATCACAATGAATGGCGGTGCTGGCTCGAAGGGGCCGAGTGGCCTCCTCCTGCACCTATTTTCTATGTTTCTATGTTTCTAAACCTAGCCCACAACGGAGCGAATGGCCTCCTTCTGTGCTGTCTGACGTTGGAGATGCATGTTAAATGCGGCAGATTTAGGGCGGCACGGAGGAGCAGCGGTAGAGTTGCTGCCTCACAGCGCCAGAGTCCCGGGTACATTCCTGACCCCGGGTGCTGTCTGTGTGGAGTTTGTACGTTCTCCCCATGTGCTCCGGTTGCCTCCTACATCCCAAGGGCGTGCAGGTTTGTAGGTTAATTGGCTTGTGTAAATCTGGAGAGGTGGGTGATCAGGAGAGAGATGAGAGTCCTGATCAACGAGCTTCCCAACTTGGAAACGTGAAGGACGTTCTCGAATGACGACTGGGACAGAGCGAGCCTGTAAGCTCTTAGTTACACAAAATGCTGGAGAAACTCAGCGGGTGCAGCAGCATCTGTGGAGCGAAGGAAATAGGCAACGTTTCAGGACGAAACCCTTGGGAAGGAAATAGGCAACGTTTCGGGACGAAACCCTTGGGAAACGTTGCCTGTTTCCTTCGCTCCACAGATGCTGCCGCACCCGCTGAGTTTCTCCAGCATTTTTGTCTACCTTCGATTTTCCAGCATCTGCAGTTCCTTCTTAAAAACTTCGCACTCTTCCTGTGGAACTGTAATGCATTACAAAGTAAATACATCGTAATAAAAATCGTACTTACTAAATAGTCAATGCTTTGAAAGTTCAAAGTTTCGCTGAATTAATTTGAGGGAGGGTTTGACTGGTGCTGCCAGGACTGGAGCCAATGGCAGGAGAAATGATCAAAGTGCAAGGCTGGGATCGCAAACCTTCAAAACCTAGCACTTCCTTTGAAATCTTTGATGTTAATTATTGGTTAGCTAATAATTAAAGGCGGTTTGTCCCTGTGATGGAGCCACTTTGCCAAAATCTAAGAGTAAGTATTCCAGCTCGTCTCGGGATATCCAGAGGAATGGGAATTAAAACTCAAAATACCATTCAACTCTGACTTTCTCTTCTGAGGAAGCTTTTGAAGAAGGCTCCCGACCAGAAACGTCACCTATCCATGTTCTCCACAGATGCTGCCTGACCCGCTGAGTTACTCCAGCACTCTGTGAAACGTCACCTATCCATGTTCTCCACAGATGCTGCCTGACCCGCTGAGTTACTCCAGCACTCTGTGTCTGTCTGTGACTTTCTCTTCTCTAGTAATCGTGGTCCTCCATCTTGGGCACTATCCTTCTCAATCTCCTCTACACCCTCTCAGGGCATTACAGGGCATTTCCTATGGCTGGCCAACCAGAACTCTATGAAGTTTTCCAGCTGTGACCTAACCAACCCTTTATCGTAACCCCTTTGCTGGAATAGTTCTTGTTAAGGGCTTGTTAAGGGCTTGGATTGTTAAGGGTTTGGACACACTAGAGGCAGGAAACATGTTCCCGATGTTGGGGGAGTCCAGAACCAGGGGTCACGGTTTAAGAATAAGGAGTAAGCCATTTAGAAACGAGACGAGGAAACACGTTTTCTCACAGAGTGCGGTGAGTCTGTGGAGTTCTCTGCCTCAGAGGGCGGTGGAGGCAGGTTCTCTGGATGCTTTAAAGAGAGGATTTGATAGGGCTCTTAAAAATAGCGGAGTCAGGGGATATGGGGAGAAGGTAGGAACGGGGGGTACTGATTGGGGATGATTAGCCATGATGGCATTGAATGGCGGTGCTGGCTCGAAGGGCCAAATGGCCTACTCTTGCACCTATTGTCTAATGTCTATTGTCTAATATTCTATGCCCAGGTTAGGTACTATGTTCTTCACCATCTTATCTACTGGTGCTGCCACCTTCAGGACCCCTTGCATTTGCACACTAAGGTCTCTCTGTTGCTCAGTATTGCCCGGGCCAGCCATTCAACTCTATCCTTACTTGTCCTAAAGTACATGGATAGGACAGGTTTGGAGGGATATGGACCAAGGGCGGGCAGGTGGGACTCGTGTAGTTGGGACATGTTGGCCCGTGTGGGCAAGTTGGGCCGAAGGGCCTGTTTCCACCCTGTATCACTCTATGACTCTATAACCGTCCACTTATCAGTCTTAAAGATATCTGACTCTCTCGGTCGCCAAACCTACCAAGTGTGGAGCTACAGAGTTGCGTTGTTCCGGTTCATATCCTGAGCTAATCACACAGGAACACTCATTATTCATAATTCTTGCCAACTGATCAAAATCACAATCAACGCCACTAAATTTCATGCCATCTGTAGCTTACTAATCACATGTCCTATATTCATATCCATGGTGTTCATTTTAGTTTTGTTTAGTTTCGAGATACCGCGCGGAAACATGCACCAGCCCCCCCCCCCCCCCGCCCCCGCTGCATCGACCAGCGATCCCCGCACATGAACACTGTCCTGCACACACTAGGGACTATTTACACTTACACCAAGCCAATTAACCTACAAACCTGTGCGTCTTTGGAGCGTGGGAGGAAACTGAAGATCTCGGAGAAAACCCGCGCGGTCACGGGAAGAAACTCCGTACAGACAGCGCCCGTAGTCGGGATGGAACCCGGGTCTCGGGAGCTGTAACCTCGGTAAGGCAGCGACTCCACTGCTGCGCCACCGTGCCGCCCGTTAATGTATCTCGCAGACCAGAAAGCACCCAGCACCAATCACGGTGGTATACCACCGGTCACAAACCAACCCTCAACCTTTCCTGAGTCATCGATTATTCCGAACCGTTCCATACCTATCGTTTCCCCCTCTCTGATTCTCAGTCTGATGAAGGCTCTCGACCCGAAACATTGCCTGTTCCTTTTCTCCAGAGATGCTGCCCGACCCGCTGAGTTTTCTCAGCACTTTTGTGTCTACCTCCACTATCATCCTTTGCTCTCATCAAAACCAATTTTGGATCCCACTTGCCCTGGATCTTCTGGGTTCTAACCTTCACGACCAGACTCCAAAGTGGGACTTTGTCAAATGGCTCACTATAGTCCGTGCTGTGAGCGGAATTCCAAGATTTAGACCCTGCAAACATGAATGAATGAAGGTATTACATAGAAACACAGACAATAGGTGCAGGAGGAGGCCATTTGGCTCTTCGAGCCAGCACGCCATTCAATGTGATCATGGCTGATCTCCCCAATCAGTACCCTGTTCCTGCCTTCCCCCCATATCCCTGACTCCGCTATTTTTAAGAGAGCTATCTAGCTCTCTCTTGAAAGCATCCAGAGAACCAGCCTCCACCACCCTCTGAGGCAGAGAATTCCACAGACTCACCACTCTCTGTGAAAAAAAGTGTTTCCTCGTCTCATTCTAAATGACTTACTCCTTATCCTTAAACTGTGGCCCCAGGTTCTGGACTCCCCCAACATCGGGAACTTGTTTCCTGCCTCTAGCGTGTCCAAACCCTTAACAACTATGGCACGATACTATGGCAACATTTCAGAAACATTTAGACAGGTAAGTCTAAATGAGGAAAAACCTTTTCACCCAGACAGTTGTGAATCTGTGGAATTCTCCGCCACAGAAGGCAGTGGAGGCCAATTCACTGGGTGTTTTAAAGAGAGAGTTGGATATAGCTCTTAGGGCTAACGGACTCAAGGGCTATGGGGAGAAAGCAGGAACAGGGTACTGAAGGTAGACACAAAATGCTGGAATTACTCAGCGGGTGAGGCAGCATTTATGGAGAGAAGGAATGGGCGACGCTTAGGGTCGAGACCCTTCTTCAGACCTTCTTACGCAACAGGGTTCTGCTTCTGGATGATGAGCCATGATCACATTGAATGGCGGTGTTGGCTCAAAGGGCTGAATGGCCTACTCCCGCACCTAGGTTCTATGTTTATAAGTCAAGAGTGTTATGTTGTCATAGACTGATGGAACAATTACATTCTTACTTGCAGCAGCACATGGATACACGGATAGGCCAGATTTAGCGGGACATGGGCCAAACGCAGGCAGGTGGGACTGGCTGCTTCCAATGCTGTATGACTCCGTGACTCATTGGGTCTGAACCCTCAGAACAATGTCAACACGACTTTGAAATGTTTCAGATCAGACCATTTCAAAGCAGAACATAGAAACATAGAAAATAGGTGCAGGAGGAGGCCATTCGGCCCTTCGAGCCAGCACCGCCATTCATTGCGATCATGGCTGATCATCCCCAATCAATAACCCGTGCCTGCCTTCTCCCCATATCCCTTGACTCCACTAGCCCGAGAGCTCTATCCAACTCTCTCTTAAATCCATCCAGTGACTTGGTCTCCACTGCCCTCTGTGGCAGGGAATTCCATAAATTCACAACTCTCTGGGTGAAAAAGTTTTTTCTCACCTCAGTCTTAAATGGCCTCCCCTTTATTCTAAGACTGTGGCCCCTGGTTCTGGACTCGCCCAACATTGGGAACAATTTTCCTTCATCTAGCTTGTCCAGTATTTTTATAATTTTATATGTTTCTAAAAGATACCCCCTCATCCTTCTAAACTCCAGTGAATACAAGCCTAGTCTTTTCAATCTTTTCCTCACATGACAGTCCGCCATCCCAGGGATCAATCTCGTGAACCTACGCTGCACTGCCTCAATCACAAGGATGTCCTTCCTCAAATTAGGAGACCAAAACTGTACACAATACTCCAGATGTGGTCTTACCAGAGCCCTATACAACTGCAGAAGAACTTCTCTACTCCTGTACTGAAATCCTCTTGTTATGAAGGCCAACATTCCATTAGCTTTCTTCACTGCCTGCTGTACCTGCACGCCAACTTTCAGTGACCGGTGTACAAGGACACCCAGGTCTCGCTGTACCTCCCCCTTACCTAACCTAACCCATTGAGATAATAATCTGCCCCCTTGTTTTTGCCACCAAAGTGGATAACCTCACATTTATCTATATTATACTGCATCTGCCATGCATCTGAGTTAGAGCTCTAGGAGCTAGTGGAGTCAAGGGATATAGGGAGAAGGCAGGCACGGGTAATTGATAGCGGACCATCAGCCATGATCGCAATGAATGGTGGTGCTGGTTCGAAGGGCCGAATGGCCTCCTGCACCTAGTTTCTATGTTTCTATCTGCCCACACACTCAACCTGTCCAGGTCACCCTGCAACCTCCTAACATCCTCTTCACAATTGACACTGCCACCCAGCTTTGTGTCACGCTTCTGCATAGTGGATGTTTTTTTTTTTTGCAGTGGGCCAACTGTTTAGGTCTTCCCAATCTTTACTTATAAAAAACATTTCTCATCAACCGTAGTGCCAGGGGACAAAACAAAATACCGAAGATTTGGGACGGAGATGGGTGGGGGAGTGAGGTGTGGGGAGGAAACGTGGGGCCTGCCAGGGTGGAAGACATGAGTAATGAACTGGCTGCAGTGACATCTATGCATGACAAAAGGTGCTAATGGGACATGCACAGGAACAATAGATGGGTCCCGAGGAGGTGCAAATGGCCACATTTGTTCCTGATGGGAAACGGGAGAGGTTGTGAAGATGGTACATCTGCAGTTCCTTCCTGCACGTTAAGATAGTACCGTTGCATTGGGTTGGGTTGGGTTTTTGAGGTCCTTTGGAACCTTTGCCACGCCGAGAAGGAGATGTGATTTTTTGCACCTCGGCTAGTTTCCAGTAGGGGTCAGTGGCTAATAACCAGGAGGTGAAACCCCAGCAGATACACCCCCCCCCCCCCCCCCAACCCACCCCCGCCCGGGGCATGGAGGTCTACTCTGGAGCTCCAACATCTCAACCGACATGACACCAGAGCAGAGAACTATCTGGATGCAGAGATATGCATGACAGGAGATTTCACCCAGCCACACAAAGGGGGGCGAACTAAGCAGTTAGCAAAGAGACAACCTTGGCTGAAAGCTCTTAAACTTGGCCGAGGGCTCGGTGTGTGTGTGTGTGTGTGGTTGCTTTCAATTGCCATATCTTTATTTATTTTTAATAAATACATCTCCCGGACAAGGAGCGACTGAGAAACTTAGTAGCTCTCTGTCTCTGTCCCCCTCTCCCTCCGAGCCCCAGCCGCCTGCTGCCAGAACAAGCCCCCTCTCATTATTCCCACCCCTCTCCTTTTCTGCCCGGCTTTTCTGCGAGAGGGATCCTAGTTTATTGTGTCACGGAGCGAGCATTTGGAGCCAGTCTGCTCCGTTTTTTTTTTCCCCTTCTTTCCAAATGTTCGGCTTCACGTTTTTAAGAGTCCTCGCCTCTCAGCTCCAAAGCTGCCAGCACGTTGCTGCTGCTGCTCCAGCGAGCATGGGAGGTGGGACAGGCTGCTGTCAGGGGTTTGTGGGGAGAAGGCAGGAGAGTGGGGTTAGGAGGGAGAGATATAGATCAGCCACGATTGAATGGCGGAGTCAGGCTTGATGGGCCGAATGGCCGGATTCTGCTTCTACAACTTATGAACTAAGGATTTAAGAGAGAGTTAGATAGAGCTCTAGGGGGCTAAAATGTTTTCACCTATTTTCTATGTTTCTATGTAACTTCTCCTACCCCTCTGAACATCAATAGCCCATTATCTGTTTATTTGCACTTTTATCAGTTTATTTATTCATGTGTGTATTTACGTATATAATGGTATATGGACACACTGATCTGTTCTGTAGTCAATGCCTACTATGTCCTGTTGTGCTGAAGCAAAGCAGGAATGTCATTGTCCTATCAGGGACACACGACAATAAACGTTCTTGAATCTTGCTATATCTCTTGTTTTCTCGGCATGCCTCCACTATATCGTTCACATCCTCGCCCCTCAAACCCCGCGTCCCACCCTCTTTCCTCTAGAATCCCCCATTTGAACTTCATCCTCCATTCTACCTCTTCCTGGCAGATCTCACACCTGATCTCATACCTCTACAGTAATCTTACAAAGTGAAATGTTCTCTCCTCTTATCACCATGAACACATCTCCAGCCAGATCTATCCTGGGTTCATCCTCATACTTCCTTGAGTTTGAATTGGTGCCAATAGTTTAGTTTAATGTCACCTCGTCACCGAGGTACGGTGAACAGCTTTAGCTGCGTGCTAACCAGGCAGCGCAAAGACAATACATGATTACAATCGAGCCGCTTACAGTGCACAGATACGTGATGAGGGAATAACGTTTAGTGCAGGGTAAAGCCAGCAAAGTCCGATCAAGGACAGTCCTAGGGTGACCAATGAGGTCGATCATATGCTTCATGGAAAGACACAGTGTTGGAGTAACTCAACGGGCCAGGCAGCATCTCTGAAGAAGGGTCTGAACCCGAAACGTCGCCTATCTCCTTCGCTCCTTAGATGCTGCTGCACCCGCTGAGTTTCTCCAGCTTTTTGTGTACTCTCTGAAGAACACGGATGGCTGGTGTTGCTTGTCAGGAACCTTCTTTAGACTGATTGCCAAGGGCGGCACGGTGGCGCAGCGGTAGAGTTGCTGCCTTGCAGCGCAGGGACCCAGGTTCGATCCTGCCTACGGGTGCTGTCCGTACAGCGTTTGTGCGTTCTCCCCGTGACCACGTGGGTTTTTTCCGGATTCTCCGGTTTCCTCCCACACTCCAAAGATTTGCAGGTTTGCTGATCAATTGACTTGGGTGAAAGTGTAAATTGTCCCTAGTGAGTAGGAGAGAGCGAGTGAGTATACGGGGATCACTGGTCAGCACAGACTCGATGGGCCAAAGGGCCTGTTTCTGCAGTGTATCTCTAAACTAAACTAAAAACCAACATACCATTTGCCTTCATAATTTAAGAATAATGAGTAAGCCATTTAGAACGGAAACGAGGGGAAACACTTTTTCTCACAGAGAGTTGTGGGTCTGTAGAATTCTCTGCCTCAGGGAGGCAGGTTCTCTGGATGCTTTCAAGAGAGAGCTAGATAGGGCTCTTAAAAATAGTGGACTCAGGGGATATGGGGAGAAAGCAGGAACGGGGGGGGGGGTACTGATTGGGGATGATCAGCCATGATCACATTGAATGGCGGTGCTGGCTCGAAGGGCCGAATGGCCTCCTCCTGCACCTATTGTCTATTGTCTATTGTTTGCTGTGAAAGTCATACTAGCTTCCAGCGACCATGTAGAGGGAGACTCAAGTCACTTTGCACATCAACTTTTAGTTTTAGGCTCAGAGATACTTTTTTTTTTTAATTTCAAAATATAATTTATTCAAATGATAAATATATACAATACAAGAACCTTGCGGAAAATCCATCCGATATTTTCGGAGGCTGATGAATACAGTTTAGACATTTCTTTTCCCCAAATTTCCACAAATCAGTCCCCCACTCGTGCCACTCATGTGTACATGTGTACTCATGTTCTAGGCTCAGAGATACTGCGCGGAAACAGGCCCTTCGGCCCATCGAGTCCACACCCACCAGCAGTCCCCACACACTAACATTTCCTACACACACTAGGGACAATTTGCACTGATCCCAAGCCAATTAGCCTACAAACCTGCGGAGTGTGGGAGGAATCCAAAGATCTCGGAGAAAACCCACGCGATCACGGGGAGAAACCCCGTACAAACCCCGTACGAACTATCAACCTGAGATGGAATAAATTAATTCCTAAACTCATTGTTTTCTATCTGTTCACCAGCTCTCAATCCAAGCCTCCCAATTCCACACGTTCGAATCCTGTTCACCAAATTCTGTTATGGGACCTAATTAATGCCTTCTGAAAATCCAAATAAACCACATCCATTAGTTACTCTCATGCTCAAAGAACTCCAATTGATTACCCAAATATAATTTTCCCTTTCATAAGTCCATGTTGACTGAAGCATTCATGGTTGATTTGATTGCATGTGATTATAGCTTCCAGAATTTCCCCCACGACCAATGTCAGGCTGACTGTCCAGTAGTTTTCCCTGTTTTCCCCCTTCTTTTCTTAAATAGAGGAATTATTCCTGGGTTATGGCGTTCATCCCTGAATTCCCCAAATGTGATGACTCAACCCTCCAACTTCAATAGCACTTCACAACACATCAGATCTACTGGGATGTCACAGTGGAGCATAAAAACATAGAAAAATGGTGCAGGAGGAGGCCATTCGGCCCTTCGAGCCAGCACCGCCATTCATTGTGATCATGGCTGATCGTCCCCAATCAATAACCCGTGCCTGCCTTCTCCCCATATCCCTTGATTCCACTAGCCCCTAGAGCTCTATCTAACTCTCTCTTAAATCCATCCAGTGATTTGGCCTCCACTGCCCTCTGCGGCAGGGAGTTCCACAAATTCACAACTCTCTGGGTGGAAACGTTTTTTTTTCTCACCTCAGTCTTAAATGGCCTCCCCTTTATTCTAAGACTGTGTGGCCCCTGGTTCTGGACTCGCCCAACATTGGGAACATATTTCCTGCATCTAGCTTGACCAGTCCTTTTAGAATTTCATATGTTTCTATAAGAGGCAGGTACATGGATAGGACAGCTTTAGAGGGATATCGGCCAAACGCGGGCAGGTGGGACCATTGTAGATGGGACATGTTGGTCGGTGTGGGCAAGTTGGGCCGAAGGGTCTGTGTCCACCTTGTATGATTCTGTGACCACAGTACTTTTCATAGATGTCTATATTTTCAAAAGCATATTCAGCCATTGGCTAAACAAATAAATTGAAAGGATGACTCCAAAAGTGAGAGACCAAACGGAAAGGTTGTATTAGTCGGAGCTTCTGTTTCTGCAGTCAGAGACGCGTAATTTGATTTTAAACATTTTAAGATTATGAAATTGCTTATAAACGCGGAAATGTAGACAGATACAAGAACTATGTAAAATGGATATTTCAACTTATGGAATAATGGCCATAAATATTTTAAAAGTCACTAATACGTTTAGCCAGGTGTTCATCAGACACATCCTTACCTTGAGCAGTGAGAATAGGATTTTTTTAAATCAAAAATAATCTTTATTCACAATAAAATATATAACAAAAAACTGCAACATTTCTTCTGACTTTCTCAGCGGCGATACATACATACATTTGCTTTGTGTTGTGTTTAAGAAGGAACTGCAGATGCTGGAAAATCGAAGGTAGACTAAAGTGCTGGAGAAACTCAGCTGGTGCAGCAGCATCTATGGAGCGAAGGAACGTCCCGAAACGTTGCCTATTTCCTTCGCTCCATAGATGCTGCTGCACCCGCTGAGTTTCTCCAGCACTTTAGTCTACTTTGCGTTGTATTGTAGTGTTCACAAATATCATTTTACCCGGCACCCTTGCCACTCATGTGGCCCCCCTGGGATTATATCCCTTCCCTCATTTGAGGGGGGCGTCTCCACCACACCCTGCAACCCAATGTGCAGCAGTGGGAAGGACCCCAGACTGTGGTCCTCCCCGCAGAGAGCCTTGGCATAGGCTGCACCAAGCTTCAGAGCATCCGCGTGGTGAGAATGTGAGACTTGCTACCACATAGAATAGCCAACGCACAGAGTACGGGATGATTTAAAGGGGAGCTTAATAAACTTAAGAGGGAGAAGGATGGGAAGGTTGATGGGAGATAGACACAAACAGCAGGAGTAACTCAGCGGGACAGGCGGCATCTCTGGAGAGAAGGAATGGGTGATGTTTCAGGTCGAGACCCTTCTTCAGGATTTAAGGATAAGGGGGAATACTTTTAGGACCGAGATGAGAAAAACATTTTTCACACAGAGATTGGTGAACCTGTGGAATTCTCTGCCACAGAAGGTAGTTGAGGCCAGTTCATTGGCTATATTTAAGAGGGAGTTAGATGTGGCCCTTGTGGCTAAAGGGGTCAGGGGGTATGGAGAGAAGGCAGGTACGGGATACTGAGTTGGATGATCAGCCATGATCATATTGAATGGCGGTGCTGGCTCGAAGGGCCGAATGGCCAAATCCTGCACCTAATTTCTATGTTTCTATGTTTCAGACCTGACTGGGACCCATCTTCAGATCATTATTGATCAGTTGGATTCTATTTTGTTATAAAATGCAGATGATGGGATGATCCTGGAAAGATCTAACATTATGAAGTTATAAATGTAGTTGGGATACTGAGAATGAAGAACAATTTAAATTAAATATAAGAGATTTATCAAAGGAGGCAAGAGAAATACGGCACAGTGTTAGGCTGTGGGATTATCTTCCAGGATTAATAACTGAGGCAGCAATTGAGAAAAAATGTAGATCCAATTGGATAGATTTGTGAATGGAAAAGAGAGAAGGAGACCGTGACAAAAAGCTGGAGTAACTCAGCGGGACAGGCAGCATCTCTGGATAGCAGGAATGGGTGACGTTTCGGGTCGAGACCCCTCTTCAGACTCAGAAGGAGAGAAGGAGAAATGGGAACAGCTGAATGTGGTGATTGACTCCAGTACTCAAATGATTGACAAGCACCAACTGAGACCAGTCGGCTCAATGCTCCCGTGCCATGTTGCCATCACTTGGCATTTCCTCTGCTATTCCTTTTTGACAAATATTTCCCAAAACAGACAGCAGGTTCTACATCTTTTCAACTAATTATGCAATGTTTCTCGAAAAATGTGACTGCCAATGTTATCTGCATAATAAACAGCAGCTACTTGTTCATACAATATTACGAGTATTAGACATTTGATGTGTAAGAATGCTGCATAAATGCAGAAATCAGTGCACGTTATTCTGTTTTCCCATTGCTAAGGACTTCCACAGTTTCAGGAAGCACTGATGTCAATCACTATATTGGCGTGTTTCCATACCAATACTAAACAAGATCAATACCAACACAGGTGCTTAGTTTAGAGATACAGACCCTTTATCCACCGAATCCGTGCTGACCAGCAATCCCCATACACTAACACTAAGATTGTTAAGGGATGGACACATGTTCCCGATGTTGGGAGAGTCCAGAACCAGGGGCCACAGTTTAAGAATAAGGAGTAAGCCCATTTAGAACGGAGACGAGGAACCACATTTTCCTCACAGAGAGTGGTGAGTCTGTGGAATTCTCTGCCTCAGAGGGACGGTGGAGGCAGGTTCTCTGGATGCTTTCAAGAGAGAGCTAGATAGGGCTCTTAAAGATAGCGGAGTCAGGGGATATGGGGAGAAGGCAGGAACGGTGGGTACTGATTGGGGATGATCAGCCATGATCACAGTGAATGGCGGTGCTGGCTAGAAGGGCCGAATGGCCTCCTCCTGCACCTATTGTCTATTGTCTATTGTCACTACCCTACAAACAAGGAACAATTTAGAATTTTACTGAAGTCAGTAAAATGACTGAATTTTACTACAAACCTGTACATCAGCGATCACCCCGCACACTAACACTATCCTACACACACACTAGGGACAATTTACAATTTTACCGCAGACAATTAACCTACAAACCTGCACGTCTTTGGAGTGGGGGAGGAAACCGGAGCACCCGGAGAAAACCCAGGCAGGTCACGGGGAGAACGTACAAACTCCACATAGACAGCGCCCGTAGTCAGGATGGAACCCGGGTCTCCGGCGCCGTGAGGCAGCGACTCTACCGCCGCGCCACCGTGCTCCCCGCTGTTCTAAACCTGTTAGAAATAAAAGTCTCTGCAAGGGCCAAATATCCCCCAAATCTTATTTTAAGAGCAACGCAGAACGTTGAACAACACAGAGATGACTCTGGATGTAAAGTAGAGAATGACACAGACAGAGAAAGGAGACACAAAGCCTGGCTCATATTTCTTTGAAATCAAAAAGAAAGTTGATCTGATCAAATTGTTTAAAATTTTAAAAGGATTCCAAAGGATGGAGTCATAGAAATGATTTAGTTCTCGTAAGGAAATCCAGAAGGGATGTAATCTTATAATTTAGAATAGATTGATGGGGAATTAAAGCAGAAAGCCCTTTTACACAGAGGCTGTGGAGAACGAGGATAATTGAGATGTAGCAAGGAACTGCAGATGCTGGTTTATACCGAAGACAGACACAAAATGCTGGAGTAACTCAGCGGGTCCGACAGCATCTCTGGAGAAAAGGAATAGGTGAGGTTTGAAGGTGCACAAAAATGCTGGAGAAACTCAGCGGGTGCAGCAGCATCTGTGGAGCGAAGGAAATAGGCAACGTTTCAGGCCAAAACCCTTCTTAGGTGAGGTTTGGGTCAGAACCCTTCCTCAGTCTAATCAGGTAATTGAGGATTGGGGCAGGTGAAGCCAAATCTTACTGCAGCTAAAGTCCACACCTGTATTTTCCAACTCTGTTGAACGGTGATCAAGAACAGGAACACTGGCTGATGCCCCCCTCACACCCAGTGACACCATGACTCAGTTCAGTGGTGGTTCACGGGGGAGCAGCTAGCTCCACGAGCATTCCAGAGGAATCGCCGTCTCATCCAGAAGAACAATTTGGAGTTAGACACAAAGTGCTGGAGTAGCTCAGTGGGACAAGCAGCATCTCTGGAGAGAAGGAATAGTTGACGTTTCGGGCCGAGCCACTTCTTCAAACCCAAAATGTCACCCATACCTTCTATCCAGAGATGTTGCCTATCCCCCCTGAGTTACCCCAGTCTTTTGGAATCTATCTTCGGTGTAAACCTGCATCTGCAGTTCCTTCTTGAATATTTGACAATAGACAATAGACAATAGGTGCAGGAGTAGGCCATTCGGCCCTTCGAGCCAGCACCGCCATTCAATGTGATCATGGCTGATCATCCCCAATCAGTACCCCGTTCCTGCCTTCTCCCCATATCCCCTGACTCTGCTATCTGTAAGAGCCCTATCTAGCTCTCTCTTGAAAGTATCCAGAGAACCAGCCTCTGAGGCAGAGAATTCCACAGACTCACAACTCTGTGAGAAAAAGTGTTTCCTCGTCTCTGTTACTAAATGGCTTACCCCTTATTCTTAAACAGTGGCCCTTTGGAGTCATGTTGGAGTTTGAGTCATTACCTCTTTTGTAAAATCTTTTTTTTGAGTAATGATTCCACCCTGCATTCCAATCCCCTTCTACAATCTTGCACCATTTTGCTGTTTTCTTAGTTCAGTTCAGTTTAGTTTATTGTCACGTGTACCGAGGTACAGCGAAAAGCTTTTGTTGCGTGAGAGGCAACACACGATTACAATCGAACCGTTCACGGTGCACAGATACATGATAAGGGAATAACGTTCAGTGCAAGGTATTAGTCTCACGGTGCGAGTTCATTCCAAGAGCTCTCCGAGTTAAAATAAAAATCAAACTCGTGGTAAGCACGGAGAATGAACGTAGCGGGTACGTCGGAGCTCGGGGACGTCTCTTAGCGCTAACGGCAGGAACTCGGTAAGACTCGCTAACAAGCACGGGAAGACTCGTGAAGATTTTTCAACATGTTGAAAAATGTCCACGAGAGCCCCGAGTACTGACGAGCGGCCATTACCGTAAATCTCCAAGTTCGAATCAGGGCAAACTCGGGAGAGAGAGCTCTTGGAATGAACTCGTACTGTGGGACAGGGGTTTTAAAGCCAGTAAAGTCCGATCACAGATAGTCCGAGGGTCACCAATGAGGTGGATAGTAGTTCAGGACTGCTCTCGTCATTGTATTTATGCTGTATTTGTCATCACTAGTGGCGTACTGCATGCTCGGTGAGCTTCATGTGAAAGGGCCTGTCCCACTTTCACGATCTAATTCACGACCTCTGCCGAGTTTGCCCTTGACTCATACTCGCAGCATGGTCGTCACGAGGTCGTCACGAGGTCGTTAGTGGGCCGTGATGTTAGTCGTAGGTTACTCGTGGCATCAAGTAGGTCGGGGCGTATTTTTCTAGCATGATGAAAAATGTCCAGGAGTAAAAAAGGTCGTGAATTAGGTGGTGAAAGTGGGACAGGCCCTTAACAAGTTCACCGCACTCTGGTGTAGATGACAAATAAACAAATCTGAATCCGTGTCGGAAGGAGCTGCAGGTGCTGGTTTACACCGAAGAAAAGGACACAAAATGCGGGAGTAACTCAGTGGGACAGGCAGCATCTCTGGAGAAACTGGAATAGGTGATGTTTTGGTTCGAGAAGATCAGTCTGAAGAAGTGTCTCGACCCGAAACGTCACCTATTCCTTTTCTCCTGTGGTGCTGCCTGACCCACTGGGTTACTCCAGCTTTTTGTGTCTATAATCTGAATCTTTCTCCCAGCCATGTTCAAACACAGCCTCCCCAGCCAGCAGGAAGGCAAGAAGCCAGGATTCAGTGGGATTCTAGCAACTGATTGAGAGATGATGTGCTGGATGTGTCCTTTCCTAGCTCACTAGGGCGAAACGTTTTTTGTTTCAAATACCCCCTCGTTCAGTCAGTCTGGGTGGAATCTACACAAAGCCTGCTTTAAGCTCCTTCTCAGAATCTTTAATTGGCCATTTCGCTTTGCCGTGCATGCTCACCGATCTCTCTCTCTCCCTCCACACTGCTTGCCTCTCCCTCGCTATCCTGGTGTTATTTTACTTCAGCTTCACTCTCAGTCTCTTTTTTTTCCAAATTCTTTCCCCCAGGGCTGCGTACACTTGGCCGGGGGACATGTCTGCTAAATATAGCCCAGCCCTAATGTGTAGTCGGTTGGCTTGGCTCGGTGTTAACCATTTGCCCAAAAGTGAGGTTTATATCCAGAGCTGTTGTTGCTCAAGATATTCCCCCCCCCCTCCCCAGAGAGTGTAACTTTGTGATTGATCCTATCGCTGTCTCTCTGTCCCTGCTTTACAGTACATAGGAAACTTAGAATCTCGGAGCAGGGAGGTTCAGTACTGTAACTATTACCCCTCCCCCACTCCTTGGACTCCTATCAGTCCAGGCAATATAAAAGTCTTCTCTCTCTCACACACTCACACATGCACACATTGTTCCTCCCTGCTTCCAGTTCTCTAGTATTTCCCTGTGTCACTCTATATTACCTGTATTTCTCCATCTCCTCTTTATCTCCTTCTCCTCCCCCTCTTTCAACCCTCCACCACTCTCCCTCTTTCAACCCCTCCTTCACACTCTCAGTCTATCCATGGTGGACAAAAGTGCTGGAGAAACTCAGCGGGTGCAGCAGCATCTATGGAGCGAAGGAGAGAGGCAACGTTTCGGGCCAAAACCCTTCTTCAGACGATTTTCCAGCATCTGCAGTTCCTTCTTAAACCCTGTCTATCCGTTTTTCTTTCACTCCAAAGATAGACACAAAGTGCTGGAGTAACTCAGCTGGTCAGCGAGCAACTCTGGAGAAAAGGAATAATGACTTTTCGGGTCAAGACCCTTGTTTCAGACTCCAGCATTTTGTGTCTATCTTCAGTGTAAACCAACATCTGCAGTCTGAAGAAGGGTCTCGACCCGAAACGGCGCCTATTCCTTCTCTCTATTGATGCTGCCTGTCCCGCTGAGTTTGTCTACCTTCTGCAGTTTCTCCCTACACTTTCTTTCACTCCATCTCCCTTTACAATACCTGCATCATTTTATATTTTTCCTGTGCTTTTCCCGTTCTGTCTTCTTACAGAAATGTTTTAATTCATATTTTTTGGGTCATCTGAGCATGGCTGACAAGGCCAGCATTGGTTGTCCTTGTGTAGATGGTGGTGACACATAGAAACAAAGAAAATAGGTGCAGGAGGAGGCCCTTCGGCCCTTCGAGCCAGCACTGCCATTCATTGTGATCATGGCTGATCGTCCCCAATCAATAACCCGTGCCTGCCTTCTCCCCATATCCCTTGATTCCACTAGCCCCTAGAGCTCTATCTAACTCTCTCTTAAATCCATCCAATGATTTGGCCTCCACTGCCCTCTGTGGCAGGGAATTCCATAAATTCATAATTCTCTGGGTGAAAAAGTTTTTTTCTCGCCTCAGTCTTAAATGGCCTCCCCTTTATTCTAAGACTGTGGCCCCTGGTTCTGGACTCGCCCAACATTGGGAACATTTTTCCTGCATCTAGCTTGTCCAGTCCTTTTAGAATTTTATATGTTTCTATAAGATTCCCCCCACATCCTTCTAAACTCCAGTGAATACAAGCCTAGTCTTTTCAATCTTTCCTCATATGACAGTCCCGCCATCCCAGGGATCAATCTCGTGAACCTACACTGCACTGCCTCAATCACAAGGATGTCCTTCCTCACCTTCTTGCTTTGAAGCAGTCTGACTGATGGAGTCCCACAGTGCTGTTGGAGAGGGAGTTTGGACCCACTAATGATGAGGAAGGACCAGCGGTATATTTTCAAGTAGGAACGGGGCGTGACATTGAGAAGAAGGCGCAAGTGTTGGTGTTGCCATGAGCCTGAACGTTTGCAAGTTTCGATTGCAAGGTTGAGAAATGCTAAGTATGCAATTGCAGGTAGACAAAAACGCTGGAGAAGCTCAGCGGGTGAGGCAGCATCCAGGGAGCGAAGGAATAGGCGACGTTTTGGGTCGACACGAAACGTCGCCTATTCCTTTGCTGGAAGAAGAGTCTCGACCTGAAACGTTGCCTATTCCGTCGCTCCCTAGATGCTGCCTCGCCCGCTGAGTTTCTCCAGCGTTTTCGATTTTTTCCAGCATCTGCAGCTCTTTGTGAAACAAGTAATTGCGATGCCTTTTATGAGGGGTATACACTGCAGCCACTCGACACCGATAGTGAAGGGGCTAAGTGTTTAGGTGGTACACCAATGAAGTGGACAGAAGAAGGGTCTCGACCTGAAACATCACCCATTCCAGAGATGCTGCCTGCCTCTCCAGAGATGCTGAGTTACTCCAGCATTTTTTTATCAATCAAATACACTGTTTCTTGGGTGGTGTCGAATTTCTTGAATGTTTTTTGGGTGTTTCCTTATCCATAGAAATTGAGGTTATTCCAACACATTCCTGACTCGTGAACGGTGGAAAGGCTTTTGTCCATCATAAGGTGAGTCATCGGAATCTGACTTGCTCTTGTAGTCACAGGATTTACATGGCAGATGCGATTGATCTTCTCGTTAATAGTCACCCTTCTAAGATGGTGATGGGTGGGCAGATTGCAGCAGCAACGCCATTAAATGTCAATGAGCTGGTTAGATTCTTATCAGAGTCACACTTGTTCACACCAACCAAATGTCTATACTAGTCCCGCCTGCCTGAGTAATCCGTGGCAAAAGCAAGAGTAGGGTATTTATGATAGTCTGGTTGTTTTGTGGCCATTATTATTTACAATCAGTTGTTTTTAAAAGAAAACCGTGTTTCTGGATAATTAGTGCAGGTTTAGTTTGGTTGAGAGAATCAGCGTGGAAACAGGCCCTTCGGCCCACCGTGTCCGCACCGACCAGCGATCACTCCTAAAAATAGCGGAGTCAGGGGATATGGGGAGAAGGCAGGAACGGGGTACTGATCGGCCATGATCACATTGAATGGCGGTGCTGGCTTGAAGGGCCGAATGGCCTACTCCTGCACCTGTTGTCTATTGTCCGTACACTAGCACTAATCTACACACACCAGGGACAACTTTACAATTATACCAAGCCAATTAAGCTATAAACCTGTACATTTTTGGAGTGTGGGAGGAAACCGGAGCACCCGGAGAAAACTCATGTGGTCACGGGGAGAGCGTGCAAACTCCGTACAGACAACACCCATAGTCAGTTTTGAACCCGGGTCTCTGGCGCTGCAAGGCAGCAACTCTACCGCTGCGCCACCGTGCCATCCGTGGTTACTAGTCCGCTTATGTAACCGCAGCACCATGTAGATGCCTGCATTCTCTGTCTGTGCGTATTCAAGCGGGTATCGTGTGCAGGTTTGCGTGCATTGGTCCACACCTGGGCATCGTCTGACATTCTCCTTCTCCTTGTCTTGCCAGAGTGATAACAGATAGAACCTCAACGTTCAATCCACGTGGATTGAGAATCAATAGACAATAGACAATAGGTGCAGGAGGAGGCCATTTGGTCCTTCCAGCCAGTACCGCCATTCAATGTGATCAGCCCCAATCAGTACCCCGTTCCTGCCTTCTCCCCATATCCCCTGACTCCGCTATCTTTAAGAGCACTATCTAGCTCTCTCTTGAAAGCATCCAGAGAACCTGCCTCCACCGTCCTCTGAGGCAGAGAATCCCACAGACACACCACTCTCTGTGGGAAAAAGTGTTTCCTCGGCTCCGTTCAAAATGGCTTACTCCTTATTCTTAAACTGTGGCCCCTGGTTCTGGACTCCCCCAACATCGGGAATATGTTTCCTGCCTCTAGCGTGTCCAAGCCCAAACAGGCCAGCAGACAGAATCAAAACAGGCCAAAGCCCAGCTGGTCAGCTCCTTGATGGCATCAAGCTTGGTCCTGTCAGGCTACAGGTTAGACAATAACCTTTGCTAAGGCAGAGTTCTGACGCTCCCTATTGCTGGACATTACATGGAGAGGACAGATAGGGCTCTTAAAAATAGCGGAGTCAAGGGATATGGGGAGAAGGCAAGAACGGGGTACTGATTGTGGATGACCAGCCATAATCACAGTGAATGGTGGTGCTGGCTCGATGGGCCGAAGGACCAACTCCTGCACTTATTGTCTATTGACAGGTTTGGAGGGACACGGGCCAAACGCAGGCAGGTGAGTCTTGTGTAGATGGGACATGTTGGTCAGCAAGGGCAAGTTGGGCTGAAGGGCCTGTTTCCACACTGTATGACAATGACTCTCTGACTCTCCAAATACAATAACTAGTCCAGAGACACACAATGGCCTTTTTGGTAAATTTCTCTCCTGTCTACAAGTTGTGTATTTAAATTTGTTTCTGCATCAAACTGTTGATGTTTATAAAAAGCCATTTTTTTTTTTACAATAATTTTTCCTTCCCAAAAATTGTTTAAAATTGTTGTTTGGTGCCAGGGGACAGTTTGTAAACCCGGCCCGGCCCAGACGGCCAATCGATCACAGCGAGGTTAATGACATCAGTGTTTCCCTTGTGCTGTTGGATGGCAAACTCCTGTCCATTTATGGGCTGAGAGTGGTGGAGATCAGACAGATGCAAGCCAGGGCTGGAGTTATGCTCCATTTCCCTCCCCTTCTGTAAATAAACTTTTGAGAAGATGCCCAGAATTTGGGGTCTTTGTCAAGTTTTCTGAATGATTTCTCTCTATTTGTGTTGATTTTCACAAAGATGGGGCTTCAGTATCAGGGATCGAAACATAGAAACATAGAAACATAGGTGCAGGAGCAGGCCATTCGGCCCTTCGAGCCTGCACCGCCGTTCAACATGATCATGGCTGATCATCCAACTCAGTATCCCGTACCTGCCTTCTCTCCATACCCCTGATCCCTTTAGCCACAAGGACCACATCTAACTCCCTCTTAAATATAGCCAATGAACTGGCCTCAACTACTTCTGTGGCAGAGAATTCCACAGATTCACCACTCTCTGAGTGATTTTTTTTTTTTCTCATCTCGATCCTAAAAGACTTCCCCCTTATCCTTAAACTGTGACCCCTTGTCCTGGACTTCCCCAACATCGGGAACAATCTTCCTGCATCTAGCCTGTCCAACCCCTTAAGAATTTTGTAAGTTTCTATCAGATCCCCCCTCAAACTTCTAAATTCTAGCGAGTACAAGCTGGGACACAAAAAGCTGGAGTAACTCAGCGGGACAGGCAGCATCTCTGGAGAGAAGGAATGGGTGACGTTTCGGGTCGAGACCCTTCCTCAGACTAAATGTAGTTATCAACAACATGGATGTTGTTATTACAATACATTACCGTTTATTGTCATTTGAACCTCAAATGAAGTTCAAAAGAAATTTGGTTTTTTTCTGCAGTCATACAACGAGAAAAGAACCAAGACACACATCATCCATCACAGTGAATCTCCTCCTCACTGTGATGGAAGGCAAAGTCTTGTCTCTCCCCGCTCTCCATTCTTCTCCCGATGTTAAAGCCCCCTGAGCACACGCCTGTGTTGTATGTGTGTCTGGGGAGGGAGGGTTGGTGGTGGTGGGGGTGTGTGTGTGTGGGAAAGGTGGGTGACCCATGTCATTGCCAAAGTTATCCCATTCTGTCATATCCCATCCCCTGAGCCAAACTGTAGTGAATAGGAAAGAATCGCAGATGCTGGCTTAAACCGAAGATCGACACAGAATGCTGGAGTTACTCAACGGGACAGGCAGCATCTCTGGAGAGAAGGAACGGGTGATATTTCGGGTCCAGACCCTTCTTCAGACAAAATGTAGTCTGCTCCAGCCGATTGCTACTTTCTTGGCCCAGCTCAGACATTATAAACAGAAAGGCTTGATTGTAACAGTTGTGAAATATTTGGAAATATCCAAGCAGAATCAAGACTTGAAGATCTGCAAAGAGACTTGGTATTTTTTCCTCTTTGGAAACTTTTCTAGGAATTTTTGGGGGGACTTTATTCCTTGGAGCTTATAGAGGTGTACAAAATCATGAGAGGAATAGGGGTAAATATACAGTCTCTTGCTCGGAGTAGGGGAATCGAGAACCAGAGGACATAGGTTTAAGATGAGGGGGGAAAGATTTAATAGGAACCTGAGGGGTAACATTTCTACTCAAAGGGTGGTGGGTGTATGGAACGAGCTGCCAGAAGAGGTAGTTGAGGCAGGGACTATCACAATGTTTAAGAAACAATTGGGACACGTACAGTGGCTTGCAAAAGTATTCATACCCCTTGAACTTTTCCACATTTTGTCACATTACAACCACAAACGTAAATGTATTTTATTAGGATTTTATGTGATAGACCAACAAAAAGTGGCGCATAATTGTGAAGTGAAAGGAAAATGATAACATGGTTTTTAAATCTTTTTGCAAATAAAAAACTGAAAAGTGTGGCGTGCAAAAGTAATCAGCCCCCTTTACTCTGATACCCCTAAATAAAATCCAGTGCAACCAATTGTCTTCAGAAGTCACCTAATTAGTAGTGGGGCTGGTCAGAGTTGATGGGAAGATGGATGGAGCCAAATACAGGGCAATCTTGGAAGAAAACCTGTTAGAGTCTGCAAAAGACTTGAGACTGGGGTGGAGGTTCCAGCAGGGACAACAACCCTAAACATACAGCCAGAGCTACAATGGAATGAATTAGATCAAAGCATATTCATGTGTTAGAATGGCCCAGTCAAAGTCCCAAACCAAAATCCAATTGAGAATCTCTTGAAAATTGCTGTTCACAGACGCTCTCCATCCAATCCGACTGAGCTTGAGCTATTTTGCAAAGAAGAATGGGCAAAAATTTCAGTCTCTAGATGTGCAGAGCTGGTAGAGACATACCCCAAAAGACTTGCAGCTGTAATTGCAGCGAAAGGTGGTTCTACAAAGTATTGACACAGGGGGGCTGAATACTTTTGCATGCCACACTTTTCAGTTTTTTATTTGTAATAAAAATTTGGAAACCCATGTATAATTTTCCTTCCACTTCACAATTATGCACCACTTTGTGTTGGTCTATCACATAAAATCCCAATAAAATACATTTACGTTTGTGGTTGTAACGTGACAAAATGTGGAAAAGTTCAAGGGGTATGAATACTTTTGCAAGCCACTGTTACATGGATGGGACAGGTTTAGAGGGATATGGGCCAAACACAGGCATGTGGGACTAGTGTGGATGGCACGTGTTGGTTGGTGTGGGCAAGTTGGGCCAAAGGGCCTGTTTCCACACTGAATCTCTCTAAGACCATTCTCATTTAAACCTTCTTCAGATGCTGTGTGTCATTCCTCTGACAATATAATTGTCACACACTTTCCAGCAAGTATCTTTAATTAGAAAGAGAGACTTGAATTTATATGTTTAAGAAGGAACTGCAGATGCTGGAAAATTGAAGATAGACAAACGTGCTGGAGAAACTCAGCGGGTGAGGCAGCATCTATGGAGCGAAGGCAATAGGCAATGTTTTCGGGCCCGAAACCCTTCTTCAGACTGATGTAGGTGGGGGGGGGGGGGGGGGGGGGGGGGGGGGGGGGGGGGGGGGGGGGGGGGGTGGGGGGGGGGGGGGGGGGGGGGGGGGGGGGGGGGGGGGGGGGAGAAGAAAGGAAGAGGAGGAGCCCAAGGGCTGGAGGGAGAGCTGAGAGAAGGGGAGGGGACAGCAAGGGCTAACGGAAATTGGGAAGTCAATGTTTATGCCACTAGGGTATAAACTCCCCAAGCGGAAAATGAGGTGCTGCTCCTCCCCAATTTCTGGTGGTCCTCACTCTGGCATGGAGGAGGCCCAGGACAGAAAGGTCGGATTCAGAATGGGTGGGTAGTTGAAGTGAACTTGAATTCATATAATGCCTTCATGTCCATTTCAGATATTTTAAAGCACTCAATGGCAAATAAAGTATTGTGGAAGGCAGCAGAAAGGGAATCCAAGTTATTTACAGCAAGCTTCCACCAAGATTAATGTACCAATGACCAGTTTAATCTGGTCTTCTGGTCAAATCTGCGCTGTACCTCACCTCCTACGCGTTATGACTGATATTCTGGATCTGTGTCAAATACGTTGTTCCCAGATTTTTGGAGTTCCACGTCAATTCTGTTGGCGTGGGTTCAAGGAAAGTGTCCTGCTTCTGACGTCCATTCTGTCACTCTGGTGAGAATCGGGTGGTGAATCAGGTGAGGGCAAGATTAGGATCAGTTCGCCTGGCCAGTTTACAACCAGCGAGATAGATGCTAAATGCTGTAGTGACTCAACGGGACAGGCAGCATCTCTGGAGAGAAGGGATGAGTGACGTTTCGGGTCGAGAGCCTTCTTCACACTTCAGAACCTTCATAAACCAGCTGAGTATTGATATCTCTAACTTAAACTAATCCCTTGCATCCCCTCTCCCTCTCCCTCTGCGTGTCTCCCCCACCTTGTCGTGGCCCGTCTAGTTTTACCGTCTGTGTAACTCGTTATCATCTTCCCCCACAGCCAACAATGGAATCATTGTGGGCTCCACGTTTCCTTGACGATCGATGCTTTTTGCATATCTTCCATTCATTTGTCCTCAATACCATCTTATTCCCTTGTTTCCCTTTCCCCTGACTCTCAGTCTGAAAAAGGGTCTCGAACCGAAACATCACCTATTCCTTCTCTCCAGTGATGCTGCTTCACCCGCTGAGCAACTCCAGCTTTTTGAGTCCATCTTCGGTTTAAACCAGCATCTGCAGCTCCATCTCACACACGATGCTTCTCATCATTAGATATTTAAATCAGACCCTTTTGGTTCACGTCATATGTCGAGGGTGCCAGTCAGGAAAGTTGTAGTGAAAATATATATAAGTGAGTCAAAGCTGTTTCTGAACTGAAGCAACATTGTTGACGTTTCAGCAACATGTCTCTCAGGATGTGAATGGCGATAGCCTTCAATGCCAATCTCCGAGAACTATCAATCCTCTGCCCCCATTGCATATATCATTTGAAAATCTTCCTTTTTATGTATTTCAACACTTCCCTGGAAGTGGAAGTAGTTGCTCTACTCAACAGCCAAAAATCTGTAGCCTCCCTATGATCTGGTATTTTGTTGCTTCACATGCTTGATCAATGGTGTTTTATCATTAATGTTTTATTATTATTAATGTTTAGTGTTTTCTGAGTCATTCGCAACTGTCACTGTATGTCATGTTACTTGTGGGCAGAGCACCAAGGCAAATTCCTTGTATGTGAATACTTGGCCAATAATCTCACTTACTGACTCACTTCTTCAAACCCCATTATTGGTTCCGGAGCAAATAACAACCACTGAAGGAACTCAGTGGGCCAAGTAACACCTGCAGAGGCAAAACAGTAGTCGAAGCTTGGGACTGATGCACGGACCCTGGAACATCGCACACTCTTGCCTCCACAGATGCTGCTCGATCTGCTGAGTTCCTCCGGCAGTTTGGTTTTGCTCCAGATTCCAGCATCCGCAACCTCTTGCGTGGGCTGGGAGATTGCAACCTTCACACGTGGTCCGCCCTGTTTCAACGAATGCAATCAACCCCGTGCCACATCAAACACGATCAAATAGAACAAGTTGTCCTGCAACTTTAGACTGTACATGCCACATGCAAGAAGAAGCTCTTGTGTGTCTCTATTGTGTGGGTTCTGCTCTGCTTCCAACACTGTTTCTTGCCCAACATTGATCCCTACATTCTCCATTTGAAGATCTCCAGCTCTGTCCTTGCTTTCTATTAGTGGATGATCTCTTCATCAGTTCCCAACTTGCCAACCAGATGTGTGTAGGAATGAAACAGCAGATGGTGGTTTAAATCGAAGACATATACACAAAATGCTGGAGAAACTCAGCGGGACAGGCAGCAACTCTGGAGAGAAGGTATGGGGTGACGTTTCAGGTTGAGGCCCTCTTCAGACTGGGAAGTCTGACTGTGGAGTGGGTGTTATCCCGAAGACAGACAGAAAATGCTGGAGCAACTCAGCGAGTCGTGCAGCATCTCTGGCTCTGCCTCACTCTCTGGGGCTCAGGGTGGCATGGATTTAGAGTTGGAGGGATATTCAGAAAGGCAACAGCTCAAAGCCAAACGTATGTCGCAGTCAGCTGCCAATCCCTCTGAAACTGCCGTCTGTGGAAGGAAACTCGTCGACACACACAGAATGCATGGGAGCGATCCATTCAAACAAGCAGAATGTTCTGGAAACTCTTTCACTCATTCCATGGAAAATTGGATTTAAATAAAACAGCCTTGTGAGCACCAGTGAATTTATCCCCCTGAAGAAATGTTATTTTCTGTTTGGTTTCCTGACAGTTTGTTCTGTGTCAAGAAATTGTCAGACAAAATCTCTCGATTTTTTTAATGGTTTTTTCCGTTCCTAACTCTCATGGTGGGTGTAACTCTGTGACCCTGCCAGAACCTGGTGAACCTCCTATGCTGCTCCTGCTACAGTGTAGATAGACACAAAGTGTGTGAGTAACTCAGCGGCACAGGCAGCATCTCCAGACATCTCCGGATGAGAAGGATTGGGTGACGTTTCGGGTTCAAGAACCCTTCGTCAGACTGAGGGAACAGGGAACCTTTACTGAACACTTGTCGACCAGCGAGTCTTCCACCTCACCCGAGCTCCAGGCCCAGCTCCACGCTGCAAGTTTCCCTCTCCCCTGAAGAAGGGTCAGTCTGAGGAAGGTTCTGACCCGAAACGTCACATATTCCTTTTCTCAAGAGACTTGATTTACTCCAGCATTTTGTGTCCTGTCTCCAGTGTCAACCTACATCTGCAGTACCTCCTATCATTTACCCTACTGTAGTGTAACAGGAACCCAATGCTATCATAGGATAGGCTACACCTTAATTGTGCAGGTTGCAAGGGTAATGGGGCGAAGGCGGAGAATGGGGTTAGGGAGAGAGGTTAGGGGAGAGATAAGGTTCGTTTGGAGTTAAAGATTCATTTAGTGTGGGAAAAACAGGCCGTCAGCCAACTTGCCCACACCGTACAACATGGTCCAACATCCATATCCCTCTAAACTTGTCCCAGACGTATTTGTGTTTATAGACTGTCGGCAGATCCTCCTGGATAAAATAAGTTATATATTGTATCATCATATCAGTGGTCACTCGAAACGAGTACGACTGTCTTCTTCTGGGAGGCGCCTGTGCGTTGGACTTTGTTTAAGGTTGGGGAGACTGGTTTTGACAGATCGGGGTCAGGATACAGTGGCATGGAGTCCAAGATGACCGGAGACCTTTTCTGCTGCAGCCTTCATCCGCCTTCCCCAACCGTTGTTGTGGGCTCCACTAAGGTCAGCCATAGTACTCTGCCTGTTCCACCGTTGAGGTCATTGGCTTGGATTGCTCTTTGTCAGAGACTCCCCCTCGAACCTTACCTCCCCATGGGTGGCCTACCAGAGGCATAGCTCCAGACGGCATCGCTCTCAGGATCTCAGGAGACCACACAGCTTCTCACCACAACAAGGTGCCAACCCCCAGAGAAGACGTATCGACATATTGTACCTGTCTAAAATGCTTTTTTTGTAAACATTGCGATAGTGCGAGAAAAACATTCCTTTCAGGTTCCTATTAAATCTTCCCCCTCTCACCTTAACTTAGTCAAACCATGAATTGAATGGAGGAGTAGTATCGAATGGGCTAATTTGCTCTTAGAATCTATGATCTTATGGCATCCCCTAATGCCTCTTCCCTTCCAAAACACCTTTCCAGGTAAAGCGGCAATTGACTTGTATTTCTTCCAAGTTAGTGCACTGTATATAAGCTGCTCACAAACATGCCTCTCCCACTGGAGAATCAAACCAACAGTTTGAGCAGCCACTTTACATACCCAATGCATTCAGTTGCACGTTGCCCATTGCTGTTACTGAAGGGTCTCGACCCGAAAAAATCACATTTTCATATTCTCCTGAGATGCTGCCTGACTTGGGGGGCCTCAGCATTTTGTGTCTATCTTTACTATAAATCTTGAAATCACTACACTAAACCACCAGTCTGAAGAAAGGGTATCGTCCCGAAACCGTACCATTCTTCTCTTCAGAGATTTGCTGCCCTGTCCGCTGAGTTACTCCAGTATTTTGTGTCTGTCTTCGGTTGAAGCATCTGCAAGTTCCTTCCTACCCTCCCTGACCCTCTGTCTTTGGCTTCTCACATTGTCTTCAATGTTCAATGAAAAAGCGAGAGTATGGTGTGTTTGTTAGCTTTCATAGCCAAAAGGATTTGAGTACAGGAGCAGGGAGGTTTACTTCAGTTGTACGGGTTCTTGGTGAGACCACACCTGGAGTATTGCGTGCAGTTTTGGTCTCCAAATCTGAGGAAGGGACACATCTATTGCCATAGAGGGAAGTGCAGAGAAAGGTTCACCAGACTGATTTCCTGGGATGTAGGACTGTCTTATGGAAGAAAGACTGGATAGACTCGGTTTATACTCTCTGGAATTTAGGAGATTAAGAGGGATCTTATAGAAACTTACAAAAATTCTTAAGGGGGTTGGACAGGCTAGATGCCGGGGGAAGATTGTTCCCGATGTTGGGGAAGTCCAGGACAAGGGGTCACAGCTTAAGGATTGAAGGGGGAATCCTTGAAGACCGAGATGAGAAAGACCTTTTTCACACAGAGAGTGGGAGTCTCTGGAATCTCTGCCTCAGAGGGTAGTTGAGGCCCAGTTCATTGGCTTATATTTACGTGTGTGGTTGGATGTTGGCCCTTGTGGCTAAGGGGATCAGAGGGTGATGGAGAGAAGGCAGGTTACGGGATTCTGAGTGGATGATCAGCCATGATCATATTGAATGGCGGCAGGCTCGAAGTGGTGAATGGCCTATTCCTGCACCCCTAATTTCTTTGTTTCTATGTTTATATGATTGCATGTAAACTAAAATTACAGTCCTTAGCTGTTTTGCAACGATTTTCTCTTTCTACTTTATCACACAATGGGCCTTTTCAACCTTTAGCCGTAACTCAACATTTCTTCAACACAGATGCTTACCTGACCTGCTGGGGTATTTTTCTGAATTCTCTTTCATTTTCTGTAGGGCCGCGTTCTGTATTCCTCACTGGTCCCGTCACTTTCTCTTGTCTGTCTCATTATCTCCTCCTGTCCATTTTTTTTTTTTTATTTTTAGGGTTTTCGAGGAAGCTGAAGCGGTGATGAACAAATCAGACCACTCCGTATTATTTTAAAATTCCATTCTCTTTCGGTCGTACCCAATCATAGACACCTACAATTGTCCTCTCCTAATCAGGACCCCCCCCCCCCCCTCTAGCTAGAACTTAAAACAAAGCAAATTTCTTAAATTTTCTACATTTTAACGAAAGGATATCAACCTGAAAGTTAACGTTTTGTTTCTTCCCCACAGATGCTGCCGATCTGTTGTGTATTCATGCCAATCTGGAAGTTTAGATGGATGAGAGGGATTTCTCATTGCAAACATATTAAGAATGTTAAGGGTTTGGACACGCTAGAGGCAGGAAACATGTTACCAATGTTGGGGGGAGGTCCAGAACCCAGGGGCACAGTTTAAGAATAAAGGAGAGTAAGAAGGAGGAATAAGGTAGTAAGGTCTGGTTTGCAGACAGCCATCATTACGGTCTCTTGACAAATCTGGGCAGGATCCAGTGGCAGGGATTCCAGACCGACGGAGAACCCTTTCCTTCTGCAGCCTTCATCACGCCCTTAACAGCCGTTGTGAGGCCCCAACTAAGGTCCAGCATCGTCCTCGCCTGTTCCACCGTTGAGGTCTTGGTTGGATTGCTGTTTGTAAGGAGTCTCCCCTCGACTATTTACGCCATGATGGGTGCCCTTCCAAGAGCGTCGCGCCACAAGATCTCTGGATCACACATGCTTCTCCACCACGACAAGGTGAAACCCACAGAGAAGATCGTATCGTACATTTTGTACTGTCTAAATGCTTCTTAAACATCTGCGTTAGTGGAAAAACATTGCGTTAGTTCCCTTCTGGTTGTATTAATCTTCCCACCTCTCACTTAAACATATGTCCGGACTGGTTCTCGATTCCCCTACTCTGGGCAGGGAGACTCTACCGGATTGTCCTTCTCTTGATTTTGTACATGATATAAGATCTCTCTCATTCTCCAGCGCTCCATGGAATAGGACCCAGCTGCCCCAACCTCTCCTATAGTTCAGGCCCTGTGACAGTGGTGACTTCTCATTAATCTTCTTGGCTCCTTTTCCAGATGGGTCAACACTGATCCTGTAACAAGGTGAGAATAATGCTCACAAATGTGGCCTCCTCAAGCTTATACTACTGTGACATGATCCCGCCAACCTTACACTCAATACTCATTGGGACTTATAGAACAAACATGCTGGAGTAACTTAGCGGGACAGGCTGCGTCTTTCCCGAGATGGATTGGAAGGTGTTTCAGGTCGAGATCTCCTCTGGGTGAATCAGCATCGACAGTTCTTCCTAAACACGCTCTGTGACCTGCTATGTCTCTGTGCTTGCAATTAAGTCAAAAAAAAGGAAGGAAGATGAATAAAATTAAACAAAGTGCTTTTACAGGACCTTAAGCTGCCGCATGTGTTTTTGCGAGTGATTGTGGAAATTATTAACTATTGCGGTTTGATTTGGTTCCTAGGCAAAATAGTTGGTAACACCAACGTGGCCAAGAAACACTGTGGTCATCAACAGATTAATGGGGTTTTTTGTCATGTGGAATTTGTAGATAAGCATTAGTTGGATTTGCAACACGCACTCGACATGTATTTACAGAGTGAAATTACGCAGCAAAATACCCAGGAATTTTCGATGAGAATTTAATCAGTCAAAATTTTTACTCTCTTCCATTTAAGGAAAATAGTGGAGTGGGGATATTTACATGGTACATGGTAGAGAATTGAGGAATGTTGTGGAACAGAGAGTTATAGGAAATAACTGTGCATAGTTCCTGAAGGTGGAATGCATAGTAGATGGGGTGGTAAAGAAAGCCCTTTGGTGTTGCTGGCCTTATAAATAGAACATTGAATTAGGAGTAGGGAAGAATGTTGTACAAGGCATTGGTGAGGACCAATTCTGGGAGTATGGTGTACAATTTTGGTCGACTAATTATACGGATGATGCTCAACAAAAGTAGAGTACAGAGGAGATTTACTAGATGTTGCCTGGGATCCAGCAACTTATGTTA
>CM069159.1:32978918-33019231 GCA_035221665.1 Okamejei kenojei | reverse complement strand
GTATAATATAAAGGATGGTATAGGAAAGTAAGTATATAGAGGGGTTTTTATGGGATGGTGAGGGAGGAGATGGTGGATTAGGGCACACTTCAAGAGCTGGCCAGTGGCAATAGAAAGAATGGGAAAGCAAAATAGGGGATAGTAAGGGGATAGACTTTTATATCACACAAGGGTGAAGGACACAGAAAAAGAATGATTTAAGGATATTCCTGATGTAAGTGAAAACCTAGAGTATCTTCTTATCCTCAGAATTTTAATCTGGTGTATTGAGAGAAAATATAGCCCACATGTACCTGTCAAATCTGCAAGATTCAAAAACATCTAACCAAAAATTTTTGATATTTGCAAAATTGGAAATTTTGTGAGTACATGAGAGAACCTAGCAAATGGATAGAATTGCCATACAGATAAATAAATAGGATGGAAATGAAACATAGTCCTACCTTTTGGTGAAAGTTACAACATAATAATTTATAATGATAAAAAAATATTAAAGTAATCAAAGTGATAATATTGTCTGAATTGATTAAGCTACATAAATGTATTTGATTTAAAAAGTAATGAATGCCTAAGAATAGAATGAAAGACTTAATAGAAGTAATAACAAACCTGCTACTCTAAGGTAACTTTCTAGTTTATCAGTAATGGAATGCAACATATGATATCACCTTGGTAAGTTTTGTAGTGACAGTGTTCTGTAAGCCTATGACACTGCATATTTACTTAGGAATCTAGTTGGACAGTAATGTGTGCTTGTCTGACGGAGACTTTGAACTATCTTTATATCGGACTTTAAATGTCAGTGTTATATCTTGCAACTAAATGTTGTACCTTTTATCCTTTATCTGAGTACAGTGGATAAAAGCGATCATGTATGATAATCTTTTCTTTGACTGGATAGCACATAACAAAAGCTTTTCATTCACTCTACTAGTACACAACGTGACCAAGAAAAAACTAAACTAGGAAGCACTAAAGTCAATGCAGGGAAACCGGTACCCAATTATGACAACTTGGTCAGGCAACGGACAAGGATGTGCTATACAAAACAACTCTTGTTACATCTTCAATCAGATGTAAATAACTTTTGAATGACCCTAATTCTAGCTGGAAATGCAGAGAAGGATTGTCGATGAAGACTAAAACATCAAATGCTGAGAGCATCGTGGGGACACATGATGGGATATTGACTATAATAACCCTCCAAAAAAAAAAAAAGGGCAGCGGCTGGCATCTCTCGACTCAGCAATGGAGCATCACACAACCACTCTTACACGACCATCTTTCTTTCTCAATTGTGTATTTTTGCACTTTTTTTAACCTTTTACTTTTCAACCAACGCGCGTTTGCCGAGTAAATATGTTTAAGTTTATGTTTTAGTGTTGTCTAAAATCCCACCAATCTGCAAGCAAGCAAGACCTTAATTATAACCTCACCATGCTTGCGCATGTGACCTTAAACTCTACTCGACTTACTTACACAAAGGGCAGTGAGAGAATTGCACTAAATAGATGCTTTTTGCTAGGATGCAGCAACAAATACTTTTTTAGAAAACCGGGCAAGTCAGGAAATCCAAGAGTGAATCTACTGGGACAGCAACAGACATTATAGAAAACGCTAGTGTTGATTTTTTTTTTTGCACAAAAAAACCTGAAAAGAACAGAAAAACTTGAGGAAGATGAATGATGGAGTGGGGAGGAGAGGAGACATAATGCAAAAGAAGTGAAAGAAAATGAGAAACGAAGGCAACAGCCCACATCTTGACAAGAAAAAACACCCAAGTCACATAGATATGGTACACATGAAACAAAATGTAACATGGAATGCATGATGAGAAAGGAAATGTGAGAAATATGTTCCAAATACAAATTTGATATTGGACAGTGAATGCAACCACAATTGATCAAAGTCTCAATACATTTCAGCAAGATGTCCGAACCTCAAAAGCAAAACCACAAAGATTATTCTTTCCAGCACAAGTGTTGAACTTGCTTAAAATAGAACAAAAGTTTTGATTACTCCTTCTGATTAATTCATATTACATCTGTCCAGCATATAAATAACAAGAAACAATTACCATGCACATCCACCTGGCAAAGTGATACACACTATACACTGATAATTTCAACCCTCAAGCCACTCAAATTAGCCCCCGAGCCAGCACTTTGTGAACAGTTTCTTTCCATTGATAACCTTGTATCTTGTTCTAATGGCTTTTATTATTCATTCAAGTTAAATATGGATGCCTCTGCAACAGTAGCATATTACTGTCCATATCCCCAATTATAGATAACTACTTGTTGGTCCACTTATTATCAACAGGGCAAGATTAGTAAAATTTTCTTCCGAAGTATATCTTTCCCTAAAACTATTCTCGCTTTCATTCCAGTTTTACTTTTTAAAAATTACATGAATATCCCGCTGCCTATGGTGGGCTTCAAATTAAGTCTCTGGACCAATGCTAGACTACCTAGGTTGGTAAATTAATACTATACTACTGTTACAGAAACTGATCAGATATGGAGAGAATGTATGATAATTTCAATACTCTACCAAAGGTCAATTGACCTCCTCAATACTGCAAAATGTTTGCCTGAAATCTCTCCCACACACCCAAAGAGATACAACACTATCCAGCAATGGCAAAAAGATGACACCACAACGATTGTTGGATACATATCACATTTCATAACTGCTCAGTGCTCAAGGAATGTTATTAGTTCTATCATAAGTAATGAAAAAGAAAGTGAAGTGTTGATATATTATAGCATTTTAAATTATACATATACACAGGTAGACTTTTCCCCAACACATAGATCTTCGTGAAACCACATCTGGAGTGATATGTTAAAGTCACTCGTTTACAAAGGTTATACCTGCCTTAAAGGCAAAAACAAGAAGAGCCATTGGGTTTAATTCTAGTAAGAAGGTATTGGTGCACATGATGATATCAGGGTATTACATACGGAAGCTTACGAAATTAGAACGTCTCATTGAAATATAATTAAGGGTCAAAAGACTATTTGGATTGATAAGTATTAAATCAGAGAAGTGAAAGATGAAGTTTGAAAGACACTAATCAGGTCGATCTTATTAAATTGGCGAGATAGGCCAGAAAGGTTGCCAACGTCCTTTCTGCTTCTCCATTTTCTTTCTTCTTCCAAAATTATAACTCGATCATTCAGTAGAACCACGTCATTTGTTATGATTCATATCAAAAGAGGGATGATTATAGTGCTGATGTAAAATTACTCTACTAGAGGGGGGTCTTCAGTTGCTGTAACATCCTATGCTGCAACAAAAACAAACAAACACAAAACACACTCACAAATAAAACTAACAAACAAACACACAGCACGACAGCAACAACCACAAAAACCAACACACCAAAAAAAAACACAAAACATGCAACAAAAAACAAACACTAAAACAAACACACACAATCACAACAACAACAAACAACAATAGACTACACCCCCCCCCCCCCCCGCACTCCCCCCCGACCCACAATTCGGAAAATTAGCGGTGGCTTAAAATAAAAAACTCAAATTCCGCCTGTTCACAGCTTATTCTCAATAAAGAGTACATACACCAAACAATAACAAGCAATCCAAAAGAAATAAAACAATACGTTTCACAGCCTTTTATTCTTCTCTTTACCGTCTCAGAATTCCCCTTGGAAACTAGAAATGAAACTTTCTTAGACGATTTGAAATACCCTCCTGGAATTGAAAAGTAGAAAATCTAAGACCAACCCCTTGGGCAAAGAAGGGGTTGGACAGGCTAGATGCAGGAAGATTGTTCCCGATGTGGGGAAGTCCAGGACAAGGGGTCGCAGCTTAAGGATAAGGGGGTAAATCCTTTAAGACCAGAGATGAGAAAGACTTTTTTTCACACAGAGAGTGAGAGTCTCTGGAACTCTTCTGCCACAAAGGGGTTGTTGAGGCCAGTTCATTGGCTATTTTTAAAGAGTGATTGGATGAGCTCTTGTGGCTAAGGGGATCAGAGGTATGATAGAAGGGCAGGTCGGATACTGAGTTGGATGATCAGCCCATGACATATGGAATGCGGTGCAAGGCTCGAAGGGCGGGCCCTGAATGCCTACTCCACTGCCACCTAATTTCTATGTTCTATGTAAGAGATTACTAATGCCATTATGCAATGCAAGTGGTAAAACCCCTGCCCTGACGCTACCAATTAGAATTTTATAAGAAATTTAAGGACACAGCTCACACCTGTTCTTTTTAGAAAATTTTTGAAGAAATCTTGGAAAAGGTTTCATTACCCCCTCACCCCACCTTTCACAGGCTTCTATTTCACTTCTTCTTAAAAAGACAAGGAATCCGACTCATGTGGATCGTACCGCCCCATCTCACTTTTGAATTAGATTAAAAATTTTTGCGAAGGCGCTGGCTTGCCGTTGAAAATCCAACTTCACAAAATAATCTCAGAAAATCAAACAGGTTTCATTAAAAATCGTCATTCCTTTTCTAATATCCCGTCGATTGGCCACGTGTCTATTCACCCAGAGGCTGTTATCTCTGGACGCTGGAGAAGCATTATGATCGAGTGGTAGTGGCATATTTGCTCAGAAGTCATGGAGAGATTTGGATTTGGCAAAACGTATTTGTAGCCTGGTTGAAGCTATTATATCATTCACCCTTTGCATGTAATACAGACAAATTATTTCGATCTGATTATTTTCATTAACACGTGGCACTCGTCAATGATGCCCACTGATCTCCGCTTCTTTTCTCATTGCAATTGAGCCTCTCTCTATCACACTTAGGTCAACTACATTATTCCAGGCAATTAGGAGAGAAAACAGGGAACATCGGTGTGTCTCTATAGCTGAGACCTCCTTCTTTATGTGAGTGAGCGACCCGATACCAGTAGCCTGCAATTGTGTCCTGTTGGATCCGTTTGGGACTTTTTCTATTTCTCTGCCTATAAACTAAACTCCAAAAAAGCAAATGCTTTCCCATCAACTAGCCCTACAGATCCAACAGGAAACCCTGGCCCTTTCCCATATCTCAAGAAGGTTTGTATATTTAGGAATACACAACACCCCTTTTTCTCACATCCCGGTTTTTGCAGCCAACTACATCCTCAAGTTAGCCCAAATGAAGGCTGACTTTGAGAGATGGCGTAGTCTGCCACTCACGTGTGGCTGTGGCATCAGTGAAGATTGACTGTACTCTTTCCCAATTTCTTTACTTTGTTCCAATGTTTGCCGTTTTCCTACCCAAGTCCATTTTTTAACTCTGTTAACCAATCATAACCTCCTTTATATGGGTTAACAAGGTCCAAGGTCAATAACTGTAACTCTCCCAAAGAGATCATAGAAGTAGTGTAACGGGAGGCCTTCCTAGCTTTATTAATTATTACTGGGCCATCCCAATATCCCAAAAGATATTACTTAACTCAGGCTCCACCACCAGATACGACTGTTGTCTGCTTGAATCCACAATCCATTACTTTTCGTCCTCTCTCTCCCAGCTTTAGTATTTTCCTCCCCTGCATTTGGAAACCCCTAATTTTACATATCCTACCCTCTATCTATCAACCCATCAACATTTTTAACCAATTTTGTTGCCATTATAAGCTTACATCAGCTTCATTCTGGTCCCATTCCACAGCACCAATTTATGCCCTCCCCTCCACACTTGACTCAACCTTTCGACAGTGGGATTTGAATGGTCTTATGTCCATTAAGGAATTATACACTAACAACATATTTGATAGTTTTCACACCTACACAAAAAACATGGCCTCCCAGCAAGATCATTTCTTTAAATATCTTCAAGTTCGCCACTTTGTCATGGAAACAATTCCTTCTTATTCCTACCCTCCCTCCTGTCACAGTGTTGGATATACTCACTCTTACCTTTTGCAAATAAAGCCTGAATCTCTGCAGTATATTCTCATTGATGTATTAGGAAGATCAAGAACCTGAACAAAGTTAAAGCAAGGTGGGAGATGACCTTGGTATCGAATCTGTCCTGAGAAATGCTGGACTAAGCGCTGCTAAAAAAAGTCACTCATCGTCATCAGTGCTAATTGGTGCTCATACAATTTAAAGTTTTACACAGGGTTAATTTAAGGCAAAGCCAGGCTTGCTTAACATAAATACACGGGACGGACGCTGGCTGTGACCAGTGCTTTTCTCTCCACCAATCTAGCTCATGCATTTCGTGTCTTGCCCCAAACTTGTTAAACTACTGGCAGTGGTTTTTAGAAACCATCAGTGAAGTCCTGGTATGACAGTGAGAACCTTGCCCGCTTGTAGCTATTGGAGTAGCAGATAAAACCTTGGGTTTTTAAAATACAACCCAGTCTGATGATATCATTACATTTGCATCACTTTTTGGCCACCCCGTAGAGAATCTGCTGGTCTGAAAATCGAAAAACACTCCTCAACCCTACCATCCGCCGCTCTTGCTGGAAGACGTCATGTTGTTTTTAAGGTAGAAAAGATTAAATTCACATGAGGGCCTGTGAAAATGTTTTATTTGAAATGGGAACCCTTTATCATACTTGAGGGTCTAAAGGAACTACCTGTTGACTGAGAGCACTTGACATTGGGTGGGGATCTGCCTTTATTCTGTTTTTGTTACTTTATTATTGTTAAAAAGTGCTTTTGTTTTGTGATATATTTGGATTGTGAAAGAATAAGCTGCCAAGGGGCGTTTAGGGAGGGTGGTAGGGTTATTTTGTTTATTATTATTATTATTAAAAAACAAAATGGAGGAAAAAGTAAAATGCAGATTTACAAAGATTTTAGGGAAAAACTTGGAGATATTAAAGACACCATTCAGTTTTATAGCAACTTTAAAAATCAGTGTGGCCATATAATGCAGGGAATGGAATGGAATGTTTAAACCCTTACATTACACTATCCTTAATCAGCCCACTCTATCTAAATGCATATCCCTTATCCCTGCACAATCCTCTCTTGTAACTAGCCTACAATAGGAATACAGCAATTTGATTATATTATTTTAATTGCAATCCTGGGAAACTGTGTAGTAGAAAATGTGTTGTAAAGAAAATTGTGTCAATGGGAGAAAAGTGGCTAGAAAAGTTTCAAACTTGCAATGTAACATGTTATTTTTTCCCCACAGATGTTTTCAAAAACAAAATGTCTTTAAGGGCTGCATGTTACATTGTTTGATAGAGTATCATTGCACAAGTGTCAATATGCTTATCAATTTCAATGACCACACACAGTTAAAGTTAGCATTGATTTTTTTTAAGCGACAATGGCATCCGGTTACTGCTGGGACGTTATATGAATAACAATTTTTCTCCCCATATACTGCTTAAACCCAATATTTTTTTTTCTGCTTGTCAAGTTCCATAAGTAAGTTTTAAGTATTTCTCTCATCCCCAATTGAAATTGCATTATAGAAACATAGAAAAAAATGGGTGGAATAGGCCATTCAGCCCTTCGAGGCTGATCATTTAAAATCAGTACCCTGTTCCCCCCCCCCCCCCAATATCCCTTGATTCCTCTAAACCATTTAGGGCTAAATCTAACTCTCTTGAATTGGCTCAGATAATACAAACAGTATTCCCTCATTCATCACTCAATTTGCTTTATGAAAACTGACGTTATAGCAGGCTACTGAAAGAGACATTTCAAGAATAATCAAGATAGATACACGAGAAAGGAATAAAGTGCGACAATGGATTTAAACGAAGAGACGGATGGTCATGTGCATCACAAACGCTAACACAGAATAGGTACACCAGAGCAAACAGCTAAATGTATCTATGTCAAGGGAATGACAAGGTGACCTGGCCAATATTTGACTAACAAAATCATTAAAAACAATTTCACATAATTGTTTTATAGAATAATAAAAAATTACACATCACAGAAATGGGCCCTTTAGTACACTGTGATTCTTATCTACAAAGTTCCCCATTTGCTCACATTAGCACATATCTCCAACATCTTTCCTGGGGGCCTCCGATATGCCACTATTCCCACAATTACAAGATATACCTTCTAAAGTCACGTTATAATTAAGTGGCTGCAGAACATGATACTTCCCGTGGATTAAATGTCACATAACGTAATTTCCTCTTTCAATTTCTAGATCCGTCTTCCTTTTGAGTAATAAATTGTGCTTAAGTAATTCCCTGAATTGCAAACATCACTCAAAAACATCCCACAATCGTGCACGGAGACTAGAGCTACAAATGACCGCTTCTTCAATTGTAGGAGCATTTTGCTTTAAGGTTAAGTCCTGCCTTCAACCTGTTCCTCATGTACACACACACACACACACACACTTACCACCAAGATCTTTGCATGAAAAGCAGAAGTTAATTTTTTTCCAAAGGTTAGTATGTTCAACTGATCTCCAGCCTCTGATGAAATGGTTAAAAGCAAAAAATGCTGGAAATACTAGTAGGCCAGCCAGCAACTATGGCTAAAGAAATAGATGTTGGTGACTTGCCAGGTATTGTGTTTTAATTTCAGATTTTCAGCAGCTGCAGTTTTGCTTTTCAGTTATTGACTCAGGTTTAAGAGATTTTCTTTTATTTGCAAATCAAACTATCAGGGTGCAAAAAAACCTTAAAAAACACTCTGTTGAAGAAGGAACAGCAGATGCTGGAGAATCGAGGGTACACAAAAAGCTGGAGAAACTCAGCGGTGCAAAGCAGCATCTAAAGAGCAAAGGAGATAGGCGACGTTTCGGGTCGAGACCCTTCTTCAGACTGGTCAGGGAAACGAGAGATATAGACAGTGATGTGGAGAGAATAAAGAACAATGAATGAAAGATATGCAAAAAAAAGTATCAATGATAAAGGGAACAAGCATTGTTAGCTGTTTGTGGTGTGAAAATGAGAAGCTAGTGCGACTAGGGTGGGGAGAGAGAGAGATAGAGAGAGAGGGAATGCCAGGGCCACTCTTATTCAATATATTATACAACCTGTTTTTGAATTGTACAATGTTTAGATTTGTTTCTAAACATTTTTAAAAGCGATAATTTATACCTTCATTTGTACTAACTGAACATTTTCACGAAACTATTTAAAAGCTTTACTGACAGAATATTGGTAAACAAAATCATACAAGTCATTCAAAGAAGATAGGCCAGTTTTTCTTCATTACTACGGTGACAAGGCGAAATCGACAACACACAGGCAAACAGATACAAACAAGTCAATTATCACATCAATAACTTAATACTGTGCTTTTGCCAGTTAAAAAATTCCAAGGAAATTTTAGCTCTGCAGTTTTAAGCTGTGTAGTACTAAGGTAGAGAAATTGTTCATGTCATTATGAGAAATTGTTGTGAAATTTACTCGGTGAAATATTTCACACCAGGAGGCAGGCAAACAAGATAATTGGAAACACTTAAGTCAGGCTATTGTTCGTCAACTACAGATTGTCGCTCTCAACAATGTCATCCTTCCCAACTCATCACCAAGACGTCATCAGCAGACCTCAATTAGTGCGGAATTATCAGTAACAACATCCTCACTGACCATCCTCAGAGGTGCACCTCATGTCTACTTTCTTTACATGCATGACTATGGCACCAAGCACAGCTGCATTGCCATCTACAAATTTACTGTGGTTGGCCGAATCACAGGCAATGACGATTCACCGTTCAGGAGACCTGTATGGAATGGTGCCACCACAACCTGTCATTTAACATTGACAAGATCAATGAACTAATTGCTGACCAGAAAAGAAATGTTGGAAGGCCACATGCCAGTGTCTATAGATGGGTTGGGAGTGGAGAGAATTAGCAACTTCAAACTCCTAGGCAAAACATCTCAGGTGGCCTATCCTCAGCCCAGCATATATATGTAATCACAAAGAGGGCATGCCAGCACCTCTACTTCTTTAGACGCTTAAAGAGATTTGGCAGGTCACTGAATATTCCAATACAAATTCTACAGATGTCAGGATACTTTTCTACGGTACTAGTTGGAATTCCATACACAGAAGTTGCAGAGAATGGTGGACTCAGCCCTCTCCACAGACACAGCTTTCCCCACCATCAAAATCATCCACGAGACACTACCGCAAGGCGGCGGCATCTATCATCGACAATCCCCACAACCAGTAACCAAAAGCCAAACCTTGCACTATCATAGACTTGTTTTTTGCTAAATGTCTATTTACAAACTTATAAGCTCCATCTAACCACCCTAAAAGAACAAGACTCTGCCAGTCCATTAAATATTGTGCACTCATTCAAACATTCACATGAGTGACATTAAAACGTCACTATAATAAAAATGAGCCTCAGCATGCAACAATGCCCATCTTTCATATCAATTTAAAACTTCATAAATTCACAATTTTCATGAACAAAATAAACTGCATATCTATTTACCTGCACTGGTGTGAATCACTTATAATGAGCAGAACACGTACTGCAATTACATCTCCCACCTGGCTTACTATGAATTAATGTACCAATCCAGCAAGGATGACAGCCATAAAAACAGAGATTCTGAAATAATGGTGGAAATCCAATGCTACCTTCAAACATGTTTGGCAAATATAATTTGGAATTTATATCAACTTTAAAGATTGAAGAGATCTGCAATAGTTGTAATATCTGTTAAAAGCACATCATACCAATTGTTAGCTGTGCTCAGAAATTAGTAAATGGCCTGAAGTCTAAAAGCATGCTGATAAGAATGTCATTCAATTCAAGCTGCACACTGACCATCAATTGGTGTTTCTCCATTGTTCTCTATGGGAAAATTAGTTTTAAAACATAACTGATGTCACCTCCAGGAAATGTCGCCCATTATTAGAGTATTTATGCTAACAAAGAAACTGCACTTAGGAGTTTACATGTGTACAATCTCAATCCTGCAGCAGTAGTAACATTTGCACCCAGTTCTTATGCCAATCTTGAAATCGCCCAAACAAAGGAAGACACACGAACGTGGAGCAACAGGCCTAAAAGACCTCCTCCAGCAGAGCCAATCTGCTTTGATCGATCCAATTTTACTAATATACCAACACAACTCTCATGAAAGCTAGAATCAGGCACATGATCTGTTGGTCATCAATAACCACCAACCAATCATCTGACTCAATATTGAGACTTGTTTCACCGATTCTATCATTCTTTATCGCTCCCGACAAACTTTCCATACCCATAACATCTCTCAAGATCTTGGGTCCTCCTTCACCAGAGCCATACTAACCATCAAAGATCCTATAGCGTGCTATAAGATCTTTGCTAACCATAGTGCAAATACAAATACCCTTCCTCATTTCACCTTTGTCCTTCTCCATCCCTCCCCAACCCCCTCAGCTCCTTTCTCCAATCTTCACAGCTCAATTCCTCTCCGACATCCACCACCACTCTTCCATCAATCTCCTTCCCTCTTTCCCCACCTCCTTCAAGTCCCAACGCCCTCTCTCAGACTCCCCTTCAACTCCAGTTCCACCTCTCCCCAACCCAGCGCAGCCATCCATCTCCCCGCTCAGGCACCCACCTATGCCCCCCCCCCACTCCATCACATCCTCCCCCTCTTCCAACCACCCCCTTCCCACCTGCTGCCACCAACACCTTCCTTTCCTCCCCAACCCCTCGCCCCTTTCCTCCCTCTCCCACACTCCTTCCCTCACCATCCCCCTATCCCTCCATCTCAACTGCATCCCTTCACTCCCCTATTCTCTCACCCCCAATTTCTCTCCCCTCCATTCCCCAGTCTCTCCCCCCTAGGATCGCCCAGCCTGTCCCCCACCCGCCCTTTCACCCATCCTCTACTTCCCCATCATCCCGTCCCCCACCCTCTTTAACCTTCTCTCCTCATTGTTCCCCCCATTCTCCCCCACCCCTCCTCTCCCCTCACCCACTTCCCTTCCGCCTCGTCCTCACCGCCCTCCCTTCTCTTCCCTCACCCTTTTCCCCACCACCTCCATCCTCTACCCTACCTCGCCTCTGCTCCCCCACCGTCTTCATCCTCTACCCCTCTCCCTCTCTCTCTCGCTCCCCCCCCCACCCTCACCCCCTCCTCTCGCCGTACCTTGTCCATGAGCTTCCAGCATTTCTCCACGGTCCGCTTGTCCACGACGCCGGCCTGTTGCTGCTGCTGCTGCTGCTGGTGGTGCTGGGGCTGGAAGGCGTCCTTCACCAGCCCGATGAAGCCGCCCGCCTTCCTCAGGTTGCTGCCCCGCGCCGCCGCCGCTGCCGCCGCCATCGACACCCGGCCCGACGCGATCCGCCCACCGGCACGAAATAAGTATAAATCTGTGGCAACTGCTGAGGCGGAGCGGCGGCCCAGAGGATAAGACGGCGGGTTTACTTCATGGAAAGCGCCCTCCGCGCTTTATTTTAATGGAGAGGGTTTAAAGCGGAATCGCCGCGGACTGGGCTCGAGCTCGAGCTCCGCTGGCGCAGCCCGCCCTGCGCGCGCGCCCCCGCGCTCCCTCCCTCCCGCCCTGCGCGCGCGCCCCCGCGCTCCCTCCCTCCCGCCCTGCGCGCGCGCCCCCGCCCCCGCGCTCCCTCCCGCCCTGCGCGCGCACCCCCACCCCCGCGCTCCCTCCCGCCCTGCGCGCGCGCCCCCGCCCCCGCGCTCCCCCCCTCCCTCCCTCCGTGCGCGCGCGCCCCCGCCCCCGCGCTCCCTCCGCTCTGCGCGCGCGCCCCCGCCCCCCACCCTGTCTACCTCCCGCCCGCGTCATGGGTCAGCGCCGCGCGGACCGCGCAGGGACAACCCGGGGGGGGGGGGGGAGAGTGTGCGCCTGCGCGCGGCGCCATCATTCACACTGGCAGGGCGCTGCCTGGAGCAGAACAAAAGCTGGATGTCATTGGGAGGGAGGGGAGGAGGTGAAGGGAGGAGTGGAGAGGAGGAGGAGGTGATGATGATGAGAGAGGTGAAGAGAGGGGAGGGGGTGAGGGGATGATGAAGGGAGAGGGGAGGAGGAAAGGGAAAGGATGAAGAGGGGAGGAGGTGATGAGGGAATGGGTGAGATGGAGGGGGTAAAGAAAGGGGAGGAAGTGGAATTCTGTGGAGAGTCGGCAATTCTCTCCCTCCCCTCGGTGGAGGCAGGATCTCTGGATGTTTTCAAGAGAGAGCTAGATAGGGCTCTTAAAAATAGCAGAGTCAGGGGATATGGGGAGAAGGCAGGAACTGGGTACTGATTGGGGATGATCAGCCATGATCACATTGAATGGCGGTGCTGGCTCGAAGGGCCAAATGGCCTACTCCTGCACCTATTGTCTATTGTCTAAGTGAAGGGAGAAATGGAGGGAGGGTGGTGATGAGGGGAGAGGGGGGAGGAGAGTTAGTCGGGTGAAGGCGGAGGGTGGATGAAGAGGTAGTGGTGGTGGTGGAGGAGGGGAGAGGGTGAAGGGAGAAGGAGGTGATGGGAAAGGTGATGAGGGGAAGGGTGGAGAGAGGGAGGAAATGGAAGGAGAGGGAAGGTTGAGGGGTGGGGTGGAGGAGAGAGGATGGGGAGGAGACGGGCATGTCAACAGAAGCAAGGCACAAGAAGATGGATACAAAATGCTTGAGTTACTCAGTGAGTCAATCAAGGTACTGCAGGTGCTGGTTTGAACAATAACACACACAAAGTGCTGGCGTAATCAGGCAGTGGTCAGTACGGAACATCCTGCAGACAAGGCAGGAAAAGGACTCAATGGATCCAGAGGCGTGGTTCCCTGAGCAGACTGCCCAGCTTGTCTGGCGAAATGGCTCATCTCCAGAACTTGCCAACAAGCACAAGACCTTGCCTGGTTGCCGGTGAGGAGGGCCCCGTCAAATCCCCAGTGCACTGTCGTAATCTTACGACCTGTACACGCTGCCATCGTGATGGCTGCTACGGAGAGGAGACGATTGCCCACCTCTTTGAAGAGTGCATTTGTAAAGAGAGTCTGGAGAATGATGCAAGGGTCCTTGTCACAGTTTCTCCCGAACCGGTCCTTAACAGAGGAATGTCTGATTTACGGACTGTTCCCAGGGACACATTCAGAGACTGACATCAAGTGCTGCTGGAAGGTAATCAACTCGGTGAAAGAAGCTATTGGCTCTGCCTGAACCTTGTTGATTTCTCAGCTGAGCGAGATGTTGGTCAGGAATGTTGACGACTGACTGCGCGAGTATGTGCTGAGTGACGCATTGGAACTTGGTGCAGCCAAAGCCAAGGCTCTGTTGAGGAGGACCACAGTCTCGGTTCTTCTGCTGATGTTTGTTGGGGGTTGGGGTGTGGTGGAGATTCCCCTCAGATGAGGGAAGGGATATCTCCTCAGGAGGCCACGTGACACGGGTAAAATTATATTTCTGCGAACACTACCAAATGCAACACAAATAAAATGTATATAAAGCTGAGGGTTGGGGGGAGAGAGTGGGGATGAGGGTGCTGCCTGACCTGCTTATTTGCTCCAGCACTTTGTGGGTGTTTTTTCCAATGTAAGCAGAAGTGCAGACCAAGAGAGGCTGCAGACGCTGTGCTCTTGAGCTTAAAAAAACAGAAGTGCTGGAGGAACTCGAGGTTAGTCAACATCTGTGGAGGGAAATGATCCACAGCAGCCTTCTCAGCACCTCTAATGAGTTGTACACTGTGTTTAGGATTTCTGTCAATGAGAGAATTTACAAAATTACAGGAATAGATTTGTCGATCCCTTTGTGCAAACTAATGGAGCATCAGAGAAGCATTTTACAGAAGTCACCGTTGCAATACAGGGAACATAGCACCTAGTTAGCTATAGCCAGACACAATAAATTGTATTCTTGAGTAAAACACAAAGTGCTGGCAGAACTCAATAGGCCAGGCAGTATCCGTTGAGAAAAATGGACAGGTGGCAGGCGACGAAAAAGGCAGTTGAAAAAGGGAAAAAAAGAGTGGCACAGCGGTAGAGTTGCTGCCTTGCAGCGCCAGAGACCCAAGTTCGATGCTGTCTATGGGTGCTGTCTGTACGGAGTTTGTACGTTCTCACCCATAACCTGCGTGGGTTTTTCTCCAGGTACCCCAGATTTCCTCCCACACTCTAAAGACATAGAGGTTTGTAGGTTAACTGGCTTTGGTAAAATGATAAAAATTGTCCCCAGTGTGTGTGCGTCTTAGTTTATGGGGATTGCTGGTCAGCGCAGACTCGGTGGGCTGAAAGACCTGTTTCCATGCTGTATTGCTAAACTAAACTAAACTTAAGATACCAAATTGAACGAACCCCAAATAACCCAAGACTGATCTTACTTGTGGGAGCATATTGCCCTGGAGACTCGTGACCACTATCAATTAATTTATGTGTCTCTCATAAACTATCAATGCAGAGAATCCTGGCTGCTTCTTAAATTATTTTATGCAAATAGGTGATTATAAAATGATATGCACAGAATGCATTATAGTAGAAAGGCAAATGTATTGGACTTGACCCATTATCCCCTTTTCCTTTAAACCCAATTCCACTGTGATATTTCACCCCATCTGACTGTGTGCAATATCACATGAGATTAATTAGTAAAATCTGTTTTGTCCTTTCAAATTAATGGAACCACAGTATTCCCTCTTAGTAACGATCTAAAACTTTTTAGCATATGTTAAATGTGAATGAGGCAATGTACCAAATAAGAGCAATGGAGTACAATGAATTAAACATTGGAATATTAATTCTGTAATTTATTTCAACATCATTCTGGCTAAAGTAAGAGAGAAGAAAGAATAGGTAACCCAATCACCAATGCATAATTTCATGAGAGGTTTCAGCAGCTTCCGAAGAGGAAGTGCAGGAGGATGTGTTTGCATTTAGTGAAATATAATGAAAATAAATGAGTCATCGACTCACAAGGGTCATAAATAGACAGCGAAAAATAGCTATGCAATCTGTATGATCAGACAGAGAAGGATTAAGAGTAGGAGGAAATAGGTTAAAACTGGACAAGGATCTGGCAGATAATATGGGAACACATGCAATACAGCATCTTGGAATGAAAAGTTAAAAACAAAAGCAGATTGCCTAAATGGTGAGAGAATGCAAAGATCTGGATATTTTAGTGCATAATTGGCAAAAACAAAACTGGTGTGTAGTTACAGCAAGTAAAATGGATGGAATGCTTTCTCTTGTCAAGGAATCTAGAGCAGTGGATCACAATTTAAAATTAAGGCCCCCCTTGTTAAGGGCAGAGATAAAATAAACTCTGTTAGAGGATTGTCAGTTTTTGCACTCTTTTTCTTAGAAGGCGATGGAAGTAGAATGTTTCAAAATGTTTAAGGCAGAGATGGATAAGAAGGGGAAGTTAAAATGCTGAGTTATGATATTTGCTTAAATGGCCAAGTTGGTTAAAAGGACCAAAAATTTTACATCTGCTTCTAATTTGTTTGTTTGAAATGAATTCATAAAGCCCTTGCCCTCTTCTCATAGAACATATAACAGTACATCATAGGAACAGGCCTTCTGTTCCACAATGTTAAGTTAAGTGAAACTCCCCTTTATAAGTTCCTTTCAGTGTGGCTCTACAGAATGGTTTACAGAGATGGGAATGGAAGGCAAATTTTGTGAATGACAAAGAAAAGGCAAAACTGACTTCATCCATTTCACCACCAACTTCCACGTGGGCACCAAGTGTCACTACCTGCTGAGGTTCTACCTGTCCCCGGTATTGAGAAGGATGGGCCTGGCGCAGGTGCCACGCAATGTGCCAGTCAGCTGGACATTGCCGCCCCATCTGTCGTCGGTGGAAGGGTTCTTCCGGACCAACACCTTTGACCACATGTCCATCGGGCAGTGGTCAGCACAGAATGTCCTGCAGGCACTGCAGGGAAAGGACTCTATGGACCCGGTGGCATGGTTCCCTGAGCAGACTGCCCAGCTTGTCTGGCAAAATGCCTCATCGCCAGAACTCACCAACAAGCACCAAGACCTGGCTTGGCTGGCGGTGAGGGGAGCCCTCCCAGTCAGATCCTTCCTGCACCGTCGGAACCTCACTGCCAGCGCACGCTGCCCTCGGGACGGCTGCTATGAAACATAGAAACATAGAAATTAGGTGCAGGAGTAGGCCATTCAGCCCTTCGAGCCTGCACCGCCATTCAATATGATCATGGCTGATCATCCAACTCAGTATCCCGTACCTGCCTTCTCTCCATACCCTCTGATCCCCTTAGCCACAAGGGCCACATCCAACTCACTCTTAAATATAGCCAATGAACTGGCCTCAACTACCCTCTGTGGCAGAGAGTTCCAGAGACTCACCACTCTCTGTGTGAAGAAAGTCTTTCTCATCTCGGTCTTAAAGGATTTCCCCCTTATCCTTAAGCTGTGACCCCTTGTCCTGGACTTCCCCAACATCGGGAACAATCTTCCTGCATCTAGCCTGTCCAACCCCTTAAGAATTTTGTAAGTTTCTATAAGATCCCCTCTTAATCTCCTAAATTCCAGAGAGTATAAACCGAGTCTATCCAGTCTTTCTTCATAAGACAGTCCTGACATCCCAGGAATCAGTCTGGTGAACCTTCTCTGCACTCCCTCTATGGCAATAATGTCCTTCCTCAGATTTGGAGACCAAAACTGCACGCAATACTCCAGGTTTTGGAGACCAAAACTGCACGCAATACTCCAGGTATGGCGAGGAGACAGTTGCCCACCTCTTCACAGAGTGTGGGTTTGCTAAAAGAGTCTGGAGAAAAATGCAAGGGTCCCTGGTACTCTTTATCCCGAACAGCTCCGTCACAGACGACTCAGTGATTTACGGACTGTTCCCAGGGACACATTCAGAGGCTGACATCAAGTGCTGCTGGAGGGTCATCAACTCGGTAAAAGACGCCCTTTGGTCTGCCCGAGCATTGTTCACCACCCAGCAGAGCGAGATGTCCGTCAGGGAATGTTGCCGACTGGCCCGCTGCAGACTGCAGGAGTACGTGCTGAGGGACGCACTGAAGCTCGGTTCAGCCAACGCCAAGGCTCGGTGGGGGAGGGCCACAGTCTAAGGCCCTTCCGCTGCTGGACATGGGGGGTACGGTATGGTGGAGACGCCCCTCAATATAAGGGAAGGTATCCCACGCCATTGTGGCACGAGTGGGGGACTGATTTGTGGAAATTTGGGGGAAAGAAATGTCTAAACTGTATTGATCTATTGTACAGCTTCCGAAAATGTCGGATGGATTTTCCGCAAGGTTAATGTATTGTATATATTTATCATTTGAATAAAGTATATTTTGAAAATTAAAAATAAATAAATAAAAAATAAAAAACTTCCATCCGGCACTCAAATACACTTGGACCATTTCCGACATTTCCCTACCATTCCTTGACCTCACCATCTCTATTGCAGGTGATACACTCCTGACCGACATCCACTACAAACCAACTGACTCCCACAGCTACCTGGACTACTCTTCCTCCCACCCTGCTTCCTGTAAGGACTCCATCCCCTATTCCCAATTCCTCCGTCTACGCCGCATCTGCTCCCAGGATGAGGTGTTCCACACCAGGTCATCACAAATGGCCTCATTCTTCAGAGAACGGGGATTCCCCTCCCCCACTATTGATGAGGCTCGCACCATGGTCTTCTCCATACCCCGCAACACTGTCCTCTCTCCCCATTCCCCCACTCGCAAACAGGGCAGAGTCCCCCTGGTCCTCACCTTTCACCCCACCAGCCGGCAAATACAACACATAGTCCTCCGCCAGTTTCGCCACCTCCAACGTGACCCCTCCACCCGCCACATCTTCCCATCTCCCTCCCTGTCTGCCTTCCGCAAAGACCGCTCCCTCCGCAACTCCCTTGTCAATTCTTCCCTCCCCTCCCGCTCTACCCCTTCCCCGGGCACTTTCCCTTGCAACCGCAAGAAATGCAACACTTGTCCCTTCACCTCCCCCCTCCACTCCTTTCAGGGACCCAAGCAGTCCTTCCAGGTCCGACAGGTTCACCTGCACCTCCTCCAACCTCATCTACTGCATCCGCTGCTCCAGATGCCAGATGATCTACATCGGTGAGACCAAGTGGAGGCTTGGCGATCGTTTCGCCGAACACCTCCGCTCGGTCCGCAAAAACCAACCTGACCTCCCGGTGGCTCAGCACTTCAACTCCCCCTCCCATTCCGTATCCGACCTCTCGGTCCTGGGCCTCCTCCACGGCCAGAGTGAGCAACACCTCAAGTTGGAGGAACAGCACCTCATATTCCGCTTGGGGAGTCTGCATCCTTTGGGCTTGAACATTGAATTTTCTCAATTCTGTTAACCCTTACTGTTTCCTCCTCTTCCCACCTCTCCCTCAGCCCTGGGTCCCTGGCATTCCCTCTATCTCCATCTCCCTCCCCCACCCTAGTCGCACTAGCTTCTCATTTTCACACCACAAACAGCTTACAATGGCTTGTTCCTTTTATCATCGATACTTTTTTGCATATCTTTCATTCATTGTTCTTTATCTCTCTACATCACCGTCTATATCTCTCGTTTCCCTGATCCCTGACCAGTCTGAAGAAGGGTCTCGACCCGAAACGTCGCCTATCTCCTTCGCTCCTTAGATGCTGCTGCACCCGCTGAGTTTCTCCAGCTTTTTGTGTAACCCCCAAACCACATTATTTGGTTGGTTTCACTTTGGTTTGACACAAATTTTCTTTGAAAGGCTTCATTGTATTAAATTTGGATGTACATTAACCAGGGCTGCCAACTCTCACGCATTACCGGAATTGGCGGCGCTGCGTGGCAGCTGCGGCTCACCTGCTGTCCGTCTGTTTTTTTCGTTTTTTTCGTCCTTTTGTGTCTGTTTTTAGTTAGAATTTTGGTTTATTAGGCTGTGTTTGTGTGTGTGGGGGGGGGGGGGGGGGGGGGAGGGGGGGAGAAACAAGGTTTTAGTCTCTCCCTTCGGGGGGATGCGACCTTTTCTTGTCGTGTCCCCCGTCACCGTCTCCGTCTGTGCTGAGGCCTAATGGCGGAGCTGGTGGCCTCGGAGCTGTGGCGAGCGTTCAGAGCTCCAGTGTTCCAGCGGCAGCGGCGGCCCGGCTTCGGGGCTTCGGGGCTTCGGCGCTCCAGCGGTGCTCCAGCAGCGGCCCGGCATTGGCGCTCCGGCGGCTCTCCAGCGGGTGCTCCAGCGGCGGCCCGGCTTCGGCGCTCCGGCGGCTCCGGCGGCTCTCCAGCGGCTCTCCAGCAGGTGCTCCAGCGGCGGCCCGGCTTCGGCGCTCCGGCGGCTCCAGCAGTTGCTCCAGCGGCTCTCCAGCGGGTGCTCCAGCAGCGGCCCGGCTTCGGCGCTCCGGCGGCTCCAGCAGTGCTCCAGCGGCTCTCCAGCAGGTGCTCCAGCAGCGGCCCGGCTTCGGGGCTTCGGCGCTCCAGCGGCTCTCCAGCGGTGCTCCAGCGGCGGCCCGGCTTCAGAGCTCCGGCGGCTCCAGCGTTCCCGTGGTCGATCCTGGCTGGGGGCTGTGGTGGTGTTCCGGCGTTCCGGCGGCGGCGGTGGCGGCCTGGCTTCGGAGGCTCGGCCGCGGGCCTGGTGGACGATGACATCGGAGGCCTGGATTGCCTCAGTGCAGAGGGGGAACAAGTAGGGGAAAATGACAAAGACTTTAAGACTTTTGCCTTCCACCACAGTGAGGAGGTGCTTGGTGAACTCACTGTGGTGGATGTTAAATTATGTGTTTATTGTGTGTTTTGTTTTAATTTATTACATGTTATGACTGCAAGGTAACAAATTTCGTTCAGACCGAAAGGTCTGAATGACAATAAAGGAATCTGAATCTGAATCTGAATCTTGAGCATGAGAATTTGGCCAAATTCTCACGCTGATCACAAATTTCTCACGCTATGTGATCAACGAAAATGTCAAGACTCATATAAACTGCATGGGCCGCGGGTGTTGGAGAGCCGGGGCTGAGGGAGGGATGAAAGCAGAAGCAGCGGCGGGAACAGTTGCAGGGAGCCGGGGCTAGCGAGTGTTTGCGGGACTGGCGAGTCGCTCGCTGCAGCTCCGGCCTTGGAGCAGCCTCAGTGTAAGAGTCCTGAGCCGTCAGAAGTGTTGCACCGCTGCCGTGAGAGTCTCTGTGCCGAAGGGATAGAGACTCTCAAAGGGAGGGGGAGAGAGAGAGGTAAAGGGGACAGGGAGACGGGGGAGAGAGACAGGGGGTGAGACGAGAGAGAGATGGGGGGAGACAGAGTGGGAGAGAGATGAGGGAGAGGAGGGGAGGTAGATAGAGGGGAGGGGGGGAGAGAGAGAGAAGAGGGGGAGAGTGAGGTGGGAGAGAGGGGGTGGAGAGGGAGGAGCGAGGGTAGGAGAGAAGGAGAGAGGGGTGGTAAAAGAGGGGATGAGGGAGAGAGGGGGGCAAAGATAAATAGGAGATAGAGACAGAGGAGAAAGAGAGAGGGTAGAAAGAGCAAGGGGGAGAGTGAGGTGGGAGGGAGAAATGGGGGAGAGTGAGGTGGGAGGGAGAAATGGGGGAGAGAGAGGAGGAGAGAGAGAGAGAGGGGGGTGAGAGGGAGAGAGAGTGTGTGGAGAGAGCGAGAGGGTGATAGAGGGGGAGGGAGAAAGAGAGAGGGAGGGGGGAGAGAGAGGAAGGGAGATAGGGGAAGAGCGAGTGAGGGGAAAGAGAGGGGAGAGGAGGGGAAGAGAGGAGAGGGAGAAAGAGGATGCCATGGAGCAGCCTCAGTGCAAGAGTCCTGGGCCGTCAGAGGCATCGGAAGCGTTGCGCCGCTGCCGTGAGAGTCTCTGTGCCAAATTTGGCCTGCATGGATCAGGCTATGGCTCGGTGCATCCTGGAGAACAACCAGTGGTTGCTGGAAGTAAGTACCAAGCACTGGGTAGAAATGGTGGAAGATAGTTTACTTCAAATGGGAGTGGTTGGAGAAAGCATCCTGCTTGCCTGCTAGATTTTCACTCACTTGCAGGAAAAATGTTCCCGATGTTGGGGGAGTTCAGAACCAGGGGTCACAGTTTAAGTATAAAGGGTAGGCCAGTTAGGACTGAGATGAGGCCAAGCTTTCTTCACGCAGAGAGTTGTGAATCTGTGGAATTCTCTGCCTCAGAAGGCAGTGCAGGCCACTGGATGTTTTCAAGAGAGAGTTACATGTAGTTCTTCTGGCTAACAGAATCAAGGGATATGGGTAAAAAAAAAACAGGAAAGAGGTACTGATTTTAGATGAATAGCCATGATCATATTGAATGGCAGTGCTGGCTCGAAGGGCCGAATGGCCTATTCCTGCAGCTATTTTCTATGTTTCTATGCTTCAGTATATGGCAATAAAATTCGATCACTTGATTTTGAAGCATTCATGCATGGAGGAGGTATAATGTAGTCATAGAGTGATACAGTGTGGAAACAGGCCCTTCGGCACAACTTGCCCACACCCGCCAACATGTCCCAGCTACGCTACCTGCTTTTGGTCCATACATCTAAACCTGTCCTATCCATGTATTAGTCTAACTGTTTCTTAAACGTTGGGATGGTCCCTGCCTCGACTACCTCCTCTGACAGCTTGTTCCATACACCCACTACCCATTGTGTGGAAAAGGTTACCTTAAAAATACTTCATACAAAAAACATTGAAATCATATTTCTACAAGGCACTAAAACATGATGTTAATACATTACGTTTCAAAAAGTCCCTACCCAGGGAGGGGGGATACCCTTCTTCCACTCCCTCTCCCCACTCGGTTGCTCCACTCCCTCACTGGGTACCCCCAAGGCAGTGATCAGTGATAGCTCAGCCTCCCCACCTTCAAAAACGCTCCGTGGCCCCTGGTTCAGATGGCAAACACTGCCAGATGTGAACGGAGAACTGAGGCCAGTTGTCCGTGATGTCTGGATCCCAATGCTCAGCACTTCATGTTTCGGAGTTGGCTAATGTTATTGATTTGTAATTAGCCTGATTTGTAATTAGTTGACAAAACCTTGATTTGTTAATCCGTACTATTCAGGGGGATGGGATAAATGTAATATTAAAATGACATGCAAGGTGTCAGGCTGTCTGTCACAACATACAGCCCCGATAACACATTATTTCCTTCAGTTAAATATTGGGAAGGTAGCACTATTGTCATTTGCCACTCAACTATTATGTTTGTTTACCTCACTGACTATTTCTAACCCCCCACCCCCCCTCCCCCCAATTCCAATGACAGGTTGAATAGAAATGTCCCCAATCTCATTGTTTTATTAATTGAACACGTAGATGAACATCCTCAAGGAGTGTAATCAGAAGGAAATTGATTCAGATGCGATATTTAAGAGCTTGTTCAAAGAAGGGGCATATTTTAAAGGAGTGACAGAGATACTTGCAGGGGAATGTGTGAGGTGATTATTATTTTCTTTAGTTTTAGCTTGAACTAGGACATCTGAAGATTCAAAGTTTAATATAGTAATTGTGCTGATACTGACCCCCAACCAACCATGTAATGAATATCATCCATTCCGGAGGTCTTGCTCTGGGAACCTAAGCAGGTAAGCAGCAATGATCAGGGTAGAATAGAGGGCCAGGTGTAAGGCTGGACTCAGGGTCAGGAATGAGAGAAGGTATGCAACTGGAGTCAGGGTCAGGAGTAGTACCTGGTGTGCAGTACTGTGAGACCCAGATTGGTCAACATGGGCCAAGTGTTCGATTATAATCTGATTTCCATACATGAATATACTAAGATCACTCATGTGCTGCATGTGTGATCTACTGTGGAATGTAATTAGGAATGTAATTTAGTCTAACCTTATTCATAGCTAATCCAATTTAAAGCATATATATTGCATTTAAGTGTAAGTTAAAAGACTCGCTATAGTATGCACCATATTGCACAATTTCAAGCGGAAAAATGCAAAAGCTCTGTACCAATGGGAGGGGGGGGACCCTCCTCCCACACCCTCCGCCCCCCCCCCCCCCCCCCCCACCCGCAGTCGCTACGCCCCCTCGGGCTTGGTATCTCGCAATTTCTCACTCCCAACTCTCACCCAATGTTGGCAGCCCTGCATTAACAGTGATAAGAGATGCACCTAATTTATCCCCAAAAGACTTTCGCATAAAACAAGTAGACTGACATGAAATTGGACATGTCTTTAGATTAGGTTCGTTTTGAGCGAATTAGAAAAAGTTCTGAACCATAGAATGGGCTGCAGATCAACCAATTGATTACAACAACTGGTCGAAGTTTGAAATGTTGGAAAGAAAAACATAACTTCTGGAAATGGATGGCAAGAGTCCATAAATCTTCAGGTGATGTCAGATCTCCATGTATCTCCAGGGGATAACATCTCCAGAGATCCCAATGTTCATAGGTCTAGGAGAAGAATTAGGCCATTCGGCCCATTTAGTCTACTCCACCATTCAATCATAGCTGACCTATCTTTCCTTCTCAACCCCATTTTCCTGCCATCTCTCTAAAACCCTTGACACCCGTACTAATCAAGTCTCCAGAGAACTCCATGTTATGTCAAGTGACCAGGGATCTGACGAATCCAGTCTGAAGAAGGGTCTCAACCCAAAACGTCGCCCATTCCTGCTCTTCTAGAGATGCTGCCTGTCCCGCTGAGTTACGCCAGCGTTTTGTGTCTATCTTCAGACAATCTATTGACACAAAATGGTTTTGTGGAATATTCTGGTATACATATTTATCAAATATATTGACTGTTGAAGCTAGTATGAAACTAATGCAAAAACGCTTATTATTAAGCTAGTATGAAACTAATGCACAAACGCTTTTATTTAGCCGTGATATTTATTTGATAAGGAAGAGCCCGCTTCGTATTCCTTCCACGCACTGCTGTACTCCTTTATTCACAAACTGACTGGAGGCGACCAACGCCTGAGAGACTGTGCAACATCCGCCAGTCTGAAAGATGGCCATCGGACTGTAGCAGAGCTTGTGTCAGGCTGCAGTCTCCAGGCAACCGGCGCTTACGCTCCTTAGCAACATCAAACATTGCTGCCTGGATCCCTCCCTCCCTCCCTTGGGCATCCAGGAGCAGCCGCTGACCGATCCCCGGCACTCCCAATCTGGACGCCAGGCCGTAGCTACACGGGGCTTGCAGCGAGGAACTGCAGGTGCTGCTTTACACCGACTATAGACACAAACATCTGGAGTAACTCAGCGGGTCAGGCAGCATCTCTGGAGAAAGGTACAGGTCGAGACCCTTTACTTAGCCCGAGAATCTGTATCTCTGTCTGTCTCGGGGGAGAGGGGGACTAGAGATATGTGCAAGAATAAGGTGTGAAAACGGCAGACCTGTGGCTGGCTCAGGTCGGTGTGGAGTCACTAGCACGGTGTGAATATTTATTTTAGAACTGCAAACATTTCCAAGTTGTGCTATAAATAGTTTTCTACAACTTCCAAAGATGTGGTTCCCATTTTTTTCTGTGATTCAATATTTTAATAAAATTGCTTTTTCACTTGTTTTTTATGTTTTTTTTAAATATCTGAATAAAAATGTCTGTAGATAGTGAAAGCAGATTGACAGGTGGCACAGTGGCGCAGCGGTAGAGTTGCTGCCTTACAGCACCAGAGACCCGGGTTCGATCCTGACTACGGGTGCTGCCCGTACGGAGTTTGTACGTTCTCCCTGTGACCGCATGGGTTTTCTCCAGGTACTCCGGTTTCCTCCCACACTCCAAGGACGTGCAGGTTTTTAGGTTAATTGACTTCTGGAAATTGTCCCTTGTGTGCAGGACAGAACTAGTGGTCGGCATGGGCTGAAGGGTCCGTTTCCACGCAGTATCTCTAAAGCCTAAAGATTGCAAATATTTGTTATCGTAATTTCTTTGGTTCTTTGCCTTGTTATGTTGGTTGTGTTTTAGTTGCATCTGTTCATCCTGTTGGCGTTCATTCTATTTGGGTAGAGACACAGTATCCCGCCATCCAACTAAACACTGTACCTTGCCAGGGCCGACCACTGATATGTGGAAAGGAACTGCAGACGCTGGTTCAAACAAAAAATAGACACAAGGTGCTGGAGTAACTCAGTGGGTCAGGCAGCATCTCTTGAGAGAAAGGATGGGTGACATGTCGGGCCGAGACTCTTCTTCAGACTGAAAGCGGAGGTAAGAAAAGGACAGAACAAATCAGGGCTGGTAACAGATGGTTAAGGAAGGGTAGAGCCCATAATGGCCCATTGTTAGCTGCGGAAGAGGTGATAACAAAGGGGTGTAAACAGTGGAACTAGTAGGATGACTATAATGGGAGAGGGGGTGGGGGGGGGGGGGGGGGGGGGTGGTGGAGGGAATGCAGGGGTTACTTGAAATTAGAGAAATCAACGTTCATACCTTCACACCACTGCCTTGACGGTTTATTGGCAAGTATAATCATTCATAGAACCAGAGCGATCAAGGGTGGCAGCTTCCCTTCCAAGAAATACAGTGAACTGTTGATCTTTTAATACCTTTGGTAGTTTCACGGACAGAGAACAATGTAACAATTTGATAGTTTCACGGTTACAACTGAATTAATTGAAAGTAAATTCCGCAACTTTGTAGTGAGGTTTAAACTAACATTTCCAAATCAATTGTCCATTCCCCTAGATACCAGTGCAGTAATTAACTGCCGCACTACAGTATTTTCTTTGCCATGTTCTTAATCAGCAGGGTGCAGGTCATCAACAGAAGGCAGAGCTTTCTAAAACAAATGTTTAAAAAAAATCATATACTTAAGCAAATTTGCAGATGACACAAAGCTGGGTGGCAGTGTGAACTGTGAGGAGAATGCTATGAGAATGCAGGGTGACTTGGACAGGTTGGGGGAGTGGGCAGATGCATGGCAAATTAAGTTTAATGCGGATAAATGTGAGGTTATCCACTTTGGTAACAAAAACAGGAGGGTGTCAAGTTGGGAAAAGGGGCAGTACAATGGGATCTGGGGGGGTCCTTGTACATCAGTCTATGAAAGTAAGCATGCAGGTACAACAGGTAGTGAAGAAAGCGAATGGCATGTTGACATTTATAACAAGAGGAATCGAATATAGGAGCAAAGAGGTCCTTCTGCAGTTGCACAGAGCCCTAGTGAGACCACACCTGGAGTATTGTGTGCAGTTTTGAGGCATAATTTGAACAAGGACATTCTTGCTATTGAGGGAGTGCAGCATAGGTTTGCAAGGTTAATTCCTGGGATGGCGGGACTGTCATATGCTGAGAGAATGGAGCAGCTGGGCTTGTATACTCTGGAGTTTAGAAGGATGAGAGGGGGTCTCATTGAAACATATAAGATTGTTAAGGGCTTGGACACACCAGAGGCAGGAAACATGTTCCAGAACCAGGGGCCACAGTTTAAGAATAAGGAGTAAACCATTTAGAATGGAGACGAGGAAACACTTTTTCTCACAGAGAGTGGTGAGTCTGGAATTCTCTGCCTCAGAGGGCGGTGGAGGCAGGTTCTCTGGCTGCTTTCAAGAGAGAACTAGATAGGGCTCTTAAAAATAGCAGAGTCAGAGGATATGGGGAGAAGGCAGGAATGGGGTACTGATTGTGGATGATCAGCTATGATCACATTGAATGGCGGTGCTGGCTCAAAAGGCCTAATGGCCCGCTCCTGCACTATTGTCTATTGTCTATTGAATAGATCAGGTAGATGCAGAATCACTTGCCCAGAGTAGGGGAATTGAGGATCAGAGGACATAGCTTTAAGTTGAAGTGGAAAAGATTTAATAGGAATCTGAGGGGTAACCTGTTCACCCAAAGGGTGGTGGGTGTATGGAACGAGCTGCCGGAGGAGGTAGTTGAGGCAGGGACAATCCCAACATTTCAGAAACAGTTAGACAAGTACATGGATAGGACAGGTTTGGAGGGAAATGGGCAGATGGGACTCGTGTAGCTGGGACATGTTGGCCGGTGTGGGCAAGTTGGGCCACAGGGCCTGTTTCCATACTGTATCACTCTATGACTCTATAACCCCAGTTGTCCTTAGTGAGCTTGTGGTAGTTAGTTTGCATAAAGAAAGCTCTCATAAACAAATTTACAATTCTCAGATTATCTGTAATTGTTGAAATAGAAATGGAATCTGTATATTCACTTTGGTCAATGGTTTAATAGTTATGTGATAATCAACCTCAGCAACATCTATCTCGCTACACGTGACAATAAACTAAACTAAAACTAAAATAAATAAATACATTTTCGTGCTCCAGTGGGAATTGAATTCACATTGAATTTTTACATTGAGAAGGGCAAGAGCTTCTCAAGGGCAAGAGCTTCTAGCTCATTTGCTAGAGTGAGCCATGCTGATTTAAATTGTTACATTCAACTAATTGCCTACTTGTCATCTCCCTGCTCAGATTTCCTCACTGATTCTTTGCAGGTTCGGTTCAATTTTTGGAAAATGCCGCCTAAGACAAAGGGAAAGGTGAAGAAAGGGAAGAATAAAGCATCTGAAGGTAATGATCGGAATAAATGACAACATCCCGGCCAATGTCTTGTTGCACCCTCACACACACCTTCCAAAGCACATATAAAAATATTACATAGAAACATAAAAAATAGGTGCAGGAGTAGGCCATTCGGCCCTTCGAGCCAGCACCGCCATTCATTATAATCATGGCTGATAATCCACAATCAGTACCCTGTTTCTGCTTTCTCCCCATATCCCTTGATTCCATTAGCCCTAAGAGCTCTATCTAACTCCCAAATCTCCCAAACCAGTTTACATCGGTCATAGCTTTAAGATTTTCTTTGCGTGTATTATTTCATATTGTTTTCTAATCACCATTCTCACTATGAACATGTTTTAACTTGGCTATACCACATATCTACTAACCGAATGTTCAAAATCCAATGAGGTCTTGGAGTCTTAGTCTTTATTAGTGTGCTGCAAGGACATCTGAACTTCCCCAGAAAAGGGGATTAATAAAGTATGTATGTATCTATCTATCTATCTATCTATCTATCTATCTATCTATCTATCTATCTATCTATCTATCTATCTATCTATCTATCTATCTATCTATCTATCTATCTATCTATCTATCTATCTATCTATCTATCTATCTATCTATCTATCTATCTATCTATCTATCTATCTATCTATCTATCTATCTATCTATCTATCTATCTATCTATCTATCTATCTATCTATCTATCTATCTATCTATCTATCTATCTATCTATCTATCTATCTATCTATCTATCTATCTATCTATCTATCTATCTTTATTAGTGTGCTGCAAGGACATCTGAACTTCCCCAGAAAAGGGGATTAATAAAGTATCTATCTATCTATCTATCTATCTATCTATCTATCTATCTATCTATCTATCTATCTATCTATCTATCTATCTATCTATCTATCTTTATTAGTGTGCTGCAAGGACATCTGAACTTCCCCAGAAAAGGGGATTAATAAAGTATGTATCTATCTATCTATCTATCTATCTATCTATCTATCTATCTATCTATCTATCTATCTATCTATCTATCTATCTATCTATCTATCTATCTATCTATCTTTATTAGTGTGCTGCAAGGACATCTGAACTTCCCCAGAAAAGGGGATTAATAAAGTATCTATCTATCTATCTATCTATCTATCTATCTATCTATCTATCTATCTATCTATCTATCTATCTATCTATCTATCTATCTATCTATCTATCTATCTATCTATCTATCTATCTATCTATCTATCTATCTATCTATCTATCTATCTATCTATCTATCTATCTATCTTTATTAGTGTGCTGCAAGGACATCTGAACTTCCCCAGAAAAGGGGATTAATAAAGTATCTATCTGTCTGTCTGTCTGTCTGTCTGTCTGTCTGTCTGTCTGTCTGTCTGTCTGTCTGTCTGTCTGTCTGTCTGTCTGTCTGTCTGTCTGTCTGTCTGTCAAGGCAGGAGAATGGAGTTGAGAGGGAAAAATGGATCACCCGTGATCTAATAGCACTACAGACTCTGTGGCCTAATTCTGCTCCTATGTCTTGTGGTCTTAACAGGATAGTTGTGGGAAAGATGTTTCCCCATGCTATGGAGTCTAGAAAAAAGGAACAATCTTAAGATAAAGAGTGGACAATTTAGAACGGAAAGGAGGAGAAATGTCTTCACTCTGGGGGTTAGTCTTTGGAATCCCCCCCCCCCCCCCCCCCCCCCCCCCCCCCCCCCCCCCCCCCTCCCCAATGGACTGTATCACATTCAAGTCAGAGATTGCTAGATTAATGGATAAAAGATTCAAAAGAGGCAGGGATAGGACAGGAATATCATTTTTGAGTTACTATTGCAATGTTTAAGAAACGTTTAGACAGGTACATGGATAGGATAGGTTTAGAGGGATATGGGCCAAATGCGGGCTGGTGGGACTAGTGTAGATGGGATATCTTGTTTGGCATTGGCAAGTTGTGCTGAAGGGCTTGTTTCCTTGTTATTTGTCTCTACGACACTCTTTTGCAATGTGTGTGCTGTGTAAGCAGGGTTGCCTCTGACTAACTACAACCACTCATTGCTAAGAGGCCTCTAGTTGAAGTACCTATAAGCGCCTGAGATCCTGTGAAACCAGGACGGTGGGAGAGAGGATAGAGTGATGATTCACAGATTCATTGGAGTTGCAGGAATACCTGTGAACAGGGAATGTGAGTTCAAAATATAAAATGTTGGAAATGTTTAGGAAGTGTGATAGGATCATTCGAGAGAGAAATAAAATTAACATTTATAGTCATATCTTTTCTCAGCTCACAGGTAATGTTTGACCTTTTTAAAGTCAATATAATCTAGTTTTTATTTCATATTTCCCCCATGCAGTATTTTACATTTACATTGCAAAGTCAGATCCTGTCAATGGTAGTTTGGGAATTTTGATTTTAATTCAAATTTTTCCAATAAATTGCTATAATTAGTGAATGTAAAATCCCCTCTCTGGTTCATTAATGTGTTTAAGAAAACAAATAAACAGTATAATGTGGAACTTGCTGCTGTGTGGAATAATGTAAACAAAGATCCTTGCAACATTTAGAGGGAGATTGGAAGTATATGTTAGATAAAGATACAGGGAAATATTGGCAAAAAGGTAACTAGGTAGCGAGTGGATAAACAATTGCTTTGACCAGTATGTTTAATGTTTGTACGGTAGATTCTGTGATTCTCTTCCTCAGGTAATAGTTCTGGTCAGTAACATGATCCTGGGACAGGTAAAAGCATATATCATACTGAGTCAATTTACAAATGACATGTGATCTTATGAAGTAAATCTATGAATGCTCTTTTGCCTCCATTCCACTGATTCTGTGTTCTTCAAAACCCTTCCAACCCTGGACTCCCTCCTATCCCCTCCTCCCCTCCCCTGCCATTTCCCATGTCAAAGGAGACACCATTGAAGAGAAATTCAAACGAACTGTGCATCAAGTGGAATCACTCAAAGACCAGTTAGGTAAGAGAACAATCTAGCATTTAAAATAAAGTTTATCCTAAATTTCTAGCTGTTGGAGAGTTGGAGGAGAAATAAGGACCAGCAACCCCATGTAGTGCCTGCAGGTGGCGCCTCTGACAATGGGTGACCTCTCGGTCAAGGATTCCCAACAGGGGGTACATTTCACCTACCCAGGGGGTACATTTGTTGATTCTGGATATGTTAAAAACTGTATTTTAAAATTTCCCCTTTGTCGGTTCCTTTATTATGGTAGAAGCGTAAACTCAAATTACTGAACGAAACAGAGTTGGGGTAAATACTTTTGAAAAGTTGCCAGGGGGTAAACGGGACGAAAAAAGTTGTGAACCCCTGGTCTAGGTGCTCTGTGCCAAGTCCTGGCTTAAAACTTCAATAAACAAACATGTTTTACTCCTTGCAAGCCCCGTTTGTCATCTTCCCCTCAGCCAGCAATGAACCATTCGACATTGATTCCTCACACCTTACACTTCCATATCTCTAGTTTCCCTCTCCCCTGACTCCCAGTCTGAAGAAGTGTCTCGACCTGAAATGCAACCCATTCCTCCTCTCCAGAGATGCTGCCTGTCCCGCTGAATTACTCCAGCTTTGTGTGTCTATCTTTGGTGTAAAGTTAAGGGGCTGTCCCACTGTACAAGCTGATTCAAGAGTTCTCCCGGGTTTCCCTGATTCGAACTCGGAGATTTATGGTAATGGCTCTCGTGGCCATTTTTTCAACATGTTAAAAAATCTACACGAATCTTCACAAGCTTACCACGTTTCCCGAGTACCTGCCGGTAGCGTTACGAGCCACTAAGAGATGTCCCGAGCTCCGACGTACCCGCTACGTACATTCGACGTGCTTACCACGAGTTTGTTTTTTTTTAAACTCAGGAAAGCTCTTGAATTATCTCATACAGTGGGACAGGCCCTTTAGTTCCTTCATAAAAATGTTCAAGACTTTGGTGGTGTAGGATGGACAGATTTTTCCGTCTCATGGAAGTTATTATACATTAATGCACCAATGCACTTTCAATCATTTTTTTCAAATGTTGCACAAAAGTAAGAATTTCAATGCACCGTTTCGGGTATCTCGTGTCTTACTGCATTTAAAGAGGACACTGCAGTTGGAATTGAACATTGTGCTTTCATCAATTAATATCCAGTCCTGGACTTCTGATGGGTTTTGCTGGTTGGGCTGAGAACACTGACCTGAGGCCTGAGGCCTGTCTGCAGTGGTGTCTCGGGGCTGTGATGATCAATCTCTACAACCACAGCCAGCTACCTTTGCCTGAGCTATGATTTGAAGATTTCCCCCTTGATGCCAATTTACTTCTGCTTTATCAGGACACTTTAGAACATAGAGCATAGTGCAGTACAGCACAGGAACGGGCCCTTTAGCCCATAGTGTTTGTGCTGAACCTGATGCCATGTTAAACTGATCTCACGCTCCTGTACATAATCCATATCCCTCTATTCCCTGTACATCGACGTGCCTATCTAAAAGCCTCTTAAATGCCATTGTCATATTTGGGGGTGACTTCGGAGAGTTGCTGCCTTACAGGGCCGGAGGCTCAAGTTTGATCCTGACTATGGGTGCTAATCTGTACAGAGTTCGTACTTTCTCCCTGTGACCACGTGGGTTTTCTCCAGGTGTTCCAGTTTCCTCCGACATTCCAAGACGTGCAGGTTAATTGACTTCTGTAAATTGTCCCTAGTCTGTAGGATAGGACAGGGGTTGTACAGGGATCATTGGGCGGTGCAGACTCATTGGGCCAAAGGGCCTGTTTCCACTTTGATGGTACGCTCAAACAAATGCTTTCTTGATGTGAAGGGCAGTCACTGTCAGCTTAGTCTAGGATTCTGCTCTTACATCCACTTTTGTTTCTATTTATTACATTAGACTCCGATCACAAATTGCCCTCAGTCGTTAATAAAATGCCTGAAGATTCTGTGTAAACTCTTATCTCCTACATGCCAGTTCTGCGAAGGGATATCGCAAGGCAGGCCTTGTTGGTTAAGGAAGAATGGAAGGCAAGGCTACAGGTTCTGAAGAATGACTTAAAAGAAGAGCAGGCTGTTAAGAAGTCGATTCATTCAGGTAAGGAAGCAATGTACAGGGGGAGGGGGAAGGGGAGGAAATGTTGGCTCAAGGGTTGGGGAGGGTATCTCAGATGAGGCATTGAAAGAAAGATGAGCGATAGGTCGGGCATGATGAAATATGACCCTGGTCTGCACTGAGTTAGAAGATCTCAGTTGGGCAGTGGTGAGAGACCTGGAGCAGAGAGGAGGTTCATAGTACATGGAACATAGAACTGTATAGCTGAAGAATGTGCCCTTCGTTCCGCAATGACCACGCCAAGCATAATGCCAATTTTACTTCGGAGTCACGTGAGTGACTACGTGAAGACCCCGTCCAGCACGCATGCGCGACATTAGCGTTCATGCAGTGCACCCGCGACGAACGGGAGTTCAAGGCGCTCCCGCTACAAATTGAAAAGTCGGGCCGACAGGTAAGTTTACCGTGGCCGTGTGTCTTTCTCTCTGTGGTCTTGTGTTCCAGGAAGAATGAGCAAGGCCCGAGGAAAGAAGTCTGCAGCTCGCCCCCGTTCGTCCTTCGTTGAGGAATGCTCTTTGGAGGGGGGGCAAGAGGCGGCGGTTATAACTACCGAGCCGAGCCCAGCACCGCTAGTGCTGCCTGAGCAGTGGGCTGGAGGTACCTGCAGCCGGAACCGGGCGGTAGTGTCCGACGTTTCGGATGAAGATGCCTTACCGCTCGAGAGCACAGGCAGCCGCCTAAGCCGCATGGAACGGCTTGTGGAGCAATTGCTCCAGCGAGATCTGCTGAGAGAGCAGCAGCAGCCTCGCCAAGGGAGTTCAGGCACTCCCGCAGTGCCTTTTACGGCACTGGCCATTGCTTCACCTTCTTTTGAAGGCAGCATTGGCGACCAGGTCTGGGCTGGTCAAGAAGAGGGGTCACTGGCTGAAGATTTCGGGAGTACGCAGGGTGTACAGGAACAGGAAGAGCTGCTGGGTGTGGTCAACCGCTACGTGGCCATTCCACAAGCGGGTCGGCCATTAGAGCCGAAACTTGCAGCCAGCATTAACCACCTGTCCTCAAAACCCCTACAAGAACAAGTGGTCAATGAGGCTCTTCAACTATATACAGCCCCAGGAAATTGTACATCTTTGAATGTACCTGCTGTCAATAGCCAAATTTGGGGACATTTGGGGCAGAACATCAGAAACCTGGAGTTGAAGCTCCAGAAGATCCTTAAATTCCTGACTGCAGGAATAACATCTTATGGCTCGGTCCATTGATGGTGCGGACATCTCCACAAATCAGCAAGACACATTAGCTCTGCTGTGCACCACTCAATATGAGATAAATAATTTGCGAAAGGAGATTATCAAGCCTGCCCTCAACCCTAAATTTGCGGGACTCTGCAAAACACCGGGGTCAGAACCTCCTATTCTGCTCTTTGGGAAAGACCTTCCAAAAAAGGTGAAAGACCTGGAAGAAGAATCCAAGACCTTTGGTCTCGTGAGGGCAGGTTTGGGACCGAGCAGACCCAACAAACCCAGGCGGCAGTACCCCATGGCGTCCACCAGTCGTCGACCACACTATGGGACTGGTGAAAGCTCGGGGTCCGCAACCATTCCCCGTAAGCCTTTTTTTAGGCCAGGGCCCAGAGCGGACCCCATGGAAAATGCGCCACCCCCAACAACATCGAGATCAACATCAACCCTCTACAGCCCAGCAGACGCCTCATCACCCAGCGAAGAGGCAGAAGAAGCACCAATAACCATGGAGGTAGGTGGGTCTGGTTTCCTCTCAGCATATGTGCAGTAGGGGCTCTGTGCTAACAGGGGGGAGATTGCACTTGTTTTTGGATGCATGGGAATCCATCACTAATGACAAGTATATACTCAGCAGCGTTCATGGCTACAAAATTGACTTTGTCCATAAAGATTTTCCACCAGTTCAGCATATACCCAAAAGGGTATTCACCCTCTCAGTCAAGGAAAAACAAGAGGGTCAAGCTGAACTGATGAGGTTACAAGCTAAAGGTGTCATTGAAAGAACAAAACATGAACCTTTGGAATTTGTGTCTAATATTTTCACTAAAATCAAAAAAGATGGTGGACGACGCATCATCATTGACTTAACTACTTTGAACAAGTCTGTCAGGTATATACATTTCAAGATGGATACTTTTGAAACAGCCAGACTATTGGTTTCTAGAGGGTACTTTCTAGCAAGCATTGATTTAAAAGATGCCTACTACTCAGTACCCATACACAAGGACCATCGAAAATATTTAAAATTTATCTGGATGAAACAGCTATGGCAATATAAAGCCTTACCAAATGGGCTAACCTCTGCTCCAAGGTTGTTCACTAAAATCTTAAAACCTGCCTTGGCATTATTGAGGAAACAAAAGCATATAGTCATGGCGTATTTAGACGACATTTTAATAGTAGGGAAAACCTTGGAGACAGCCATTTTGGCAGTCGCAGCCACCAAACGTTTGTTTGAAACTTTGGGGTTTGTCATACATCCAGAAAAATCCAATCTTACACCGTCCACTGCCATGGACTATCTTGGATTTACGATAGATACTGTTCGCATGATTGTAACTCTGCCGAAGGGGAAAGCATCAGAATTGGCGCTATCATGCAACAAACTCATGAATAAACATCAGCCAACCATACGGGAAGTAGCTAGAGTTATTGGCAAAATGGTAGCAGCTTTCCCAGCTGTACAATTTTGGGCCTTTGCACTATCAAAATTTGCAAAGAGCTAAAGTGCATGCACTAAAGCAAAACTCAGGTCACTTTGACCGAGCTATGAGTTTAACTGCTGAATCCATTCCAGAGTTACAATGGGTGGGCGAGGAATGTAAGACTCAGCTCCAGTCCCATAATGATCACCAACCCAGTATTAACCATTCAAACGGATGCCAGTGCTTTGGGCTGGGGAGCAACTAACATGCAATCCAGCACAGGGGGCAGATGGAGTAAATTTGAATCATCTTGCCTACAGACACGGGGTATCAACTATTTAGAAATGTTGGGTGCGTTTTATGGGTTAAAAGCATATTCATGTAATACGCATCATGCACATGTCCGGTTGCAACTAGATAATACCACGGTGGTGGCTTATATCAATCACATGGGTGGTGTAAAGTCGATATCGTGTGACAATTTGGCCAACCTAATCTGGCAATGGTGTGTTGAAAGGCATATTTGGTTATCAGCAACTTACCTTCCAGGTAAGCAAAATACAGTGGCAGACACCAGGTCACGTAGATTTAATGATAACATCGAATGGATGTTAAATCCCAAAAGTGTTGCTGAAATTACAAAGCAATATGGCACACCAGATATCGATCTATTTGCATCCAGGCTGAATCACCAGGTACCAACGTATGTCGCTTGGGAACCAGACCCTGAGGCAGCAGCAGTTGATGCATTCTCGCTGCATTGGGGGAAAATGTTCTTTTATGCTTTTCCTCCCTTCTGCCTCATCAGTCAGGTATTGCGCAAGATTCAATTGGATTCCGCTTCAGGAATCTTGATAATACCTGACTGGCCTACACAGCCATGGTTCCCAGTGGCTTTCGACATGGCTGTTGAAAACACCGTTGGAATTCCCCAGCAGTCGACAGTTATTAATCCACCCAGTGTCAGGCATTAGTCACCCGTGCCATGACAGAGTCAATCTCCTGGCTTGCAGATTCTAAAAAGACTTCTACTGGGCCTGGGACTGTCTGAGGACGCCATCAACATGATGACCGCATCTCACCGGGAGTCCACCAGGAGACAATACCTGACCAATATAAGAAAATGGGAACGGTATTGCTCCAAAACAGGAACTACCTACACTACAGCTACAGCCACCAGTGTTGTGGAGTTTCTGCTTGGATTACATCGGGAAGGACTCAGCTACAGCGCCATTAATACAGCCAGGAGTGCGTTGTCAGCTTATTTGGTTCCAGCAGCAGGACAACTGACTTTGGGGTCCCATCCACTAGTGGTCAAAAATCATGAGGGGCATTTTTAACACCAATCCCCCTAGGCCTAGGTACACTCAGATCTGGGATGTCAGCATAGTACTGACGTACCTTAGGGGATGACCACCACCCAGGTCACTTACTCTGGAACAACTTACATTGAAATCAGTCATGCTCATGGCTCTAGTGTCAGCTCAAAGGGTACAGTCCCTCCACCTTCTGAGGCTGGACAGCATGACAGAGTCATTGGACTGTATCACATTTCACATTCAGGGGCTGGTCAAACAAACTAGACCAGGTACCACGCCTCCAGTTATGGAGTTCCGGGCATATTCACCTGACCCACGGTTGTGTGCCAAGACCCATCTCGCCAACTACATAGACACAACATATAACTTAAGAGGGAGAGAAAAAGCCTTATGGATAAGCCACAAGAAGCCTCATGGTCAGGTGACGAGCCAAACCATTTCAAGGTGGCTCAAGCAGGTGCTTAAGTCCACGGGAGTCGATACTAATGTGTACAAATCTCATTCCACCAGGGCTGCATCTACGTCGGCGGCTAGGCGAATGGATGTGCCTATGGACCATATTCTGGCCAGAGCAGGATGGTCCTCGGAAAGAACTTTCCAAAGGTTTTATAATAAGCCGCTGGCGGAGCCTGCTACATTTGCAGACAGAATTTTAGAGTCTGCAGATAATATTTAATTTAAGCCCGGGGGAGCTCTCTGTTTTTTGTTGTTATTAATAAACCTTTTTTGTTCACAAACAGGTTATTGTTGATTGTATAACATGCTTCCTCCCTCTAAGGTCTTCAGGCAGTGAGTGAAGCATGAGCTGGTACACGGTTCGGATTCACAGAGCTTTGAAGTCTTCACGTAGTCACTCACGTGACTCCGAAGTAAAATAGTAAGATTAAATGAGAACTTACCAGTTCGAAGTTTGATCTGTATTTTATGAGGAGTTACGATGAGGGATTACGTGCCCTCCGCTCCCACCCTCTATTATACAGATCAACTGGTAATTAAGTTCTTATTTTTTCTTTACTATATTTATTTCAATTGTTGTGTTTTTCTGTGAATCCACACCGCTGCTTTGAAGAAATGTCGCGCATGCGTGCTGGACGGGGTCTTCACGTAATCCCTCATCGTAACTCCTCATAAAATACAGATCAAACTTCGAACTGGTAAGTTCTCATTTAATCTTACTATTAAACTAATCTTCTCAGCCAGCATGCAATCCACATCCCTCCATTCCTTGCAAGCTTCCATTAATCTCAATTTAAGAACATTAGAAGTTGAACCTATCTAAAAGCTTCATAAACACCACCCTTGTATCTCCTTCCACCACCATCCCTGGCATATGTCTACATGGTAGAAACCATAAAACATTCATAACTCCAATGATGTATTATTAGTAAATTATTCCATTCTTTTTTATTATACCTATTTTTTTTTCTCTCTCCCTATTATTTTCTATCTATACTGATTCAGACTGATTCCTGGGATGTCAGGACTTTCATATGAGGAAAGACTGGATAGACTTGGCTTGTACTCGCTAGAATTTAGAAGACTGAGGGGGGATCTTATAGAAACTTACAAAATTCTTAAGGGGTTGGATAGGCTAGATGCAGGAAGATTGTTCCCGATGTTGGGAAGGTCCAGAAAAAGGGGTCACAGTCTAAGGATAAGGTGGAATTCATTTAGGACCGAGATGAGGAAAACATTTTTCACACGGAGACTGGTGAGTCTCTGGAATTATCTGCCACAGAAGGTAGTTGAGGCCAGTTCATTGGCTATATTTAAGAGGGAGTTAGATGTGGCCCTTGTGGCTAAAGGGATCGGGGGTATAGAGAGAAGGCAGGTACAGGATACTGAGTTGGATGATCAGCCATGATCATATTGAATGGCAGTGCAGACTCGAAGGGCCGAATGGCCTACTCCTGCACCTATTTGCAATGTTTCTATGTTTATATATTAAAAAAAAATAATATATAGAAGCAGTTATTAAATAATTGATAATATTTACAATATTAGTAATGTATGACTGTTACACATTAAATGTTTTTATTCTGTACTTGCTTTTAATTTAAAAAAAAAATAATAAAAAAAAATAAAACATAACACATTCCAAATATGCAGAGAATCAGGGAGCAAAGAGAAGAACTTAAAACAATTACTTCCCCACAAAGAAAAGTATTAACTAAAATAAGGGGACAGAAGTCTTTTGCAGGTGATGCCTGATTACTAGGATCTTAATAGAAAGATCCTGGAAATATTCTCATTAATTAAAAAAACCACAATTCTGACATCCCTATTCAAAAAAGGGAGGAAGTAAGAAAGCTGGAGACTATATCTAATTACAAAACAACTGACTTTGGGGAAATATTGAGTCTATAGTTGCGGAAATTGCATCAACGGCAAGTAGTTTCCTCATAGACCACTTTACAAGCTTAGAGTTCATGGATAGACACAAAATGCTGGAGTAACTCAGCCGGACAGGCAGCATTTCTCGAGAGAAAGAATGGGTGATGTTTCGGGTCGAGACCCTTCCTCAGACGTCTGAAGAAGGGCCTCGACCCGAAACGGCACCCATTCCTTCTCTCCAGAGATGCTGCCTGCCCCGCTGAGTTACTCCAGCATTTTGTGTCTATCTTTGGTTTAAACCGCCATCTGCAATTCCTACCTACACATTAGAGTTCTTGGAATTGGGGTTGAGATATCAGCGTACTGGCGAACTAACCGGAAACTGAGAGGAAGGAACAGTTTGTTATCAGGTTGTCAATCTATCACATGTGGGCTGTCACATGGACTGGTGCATTAACTAATTTTAGATGACTTAGATGAAGGGATAGTGCATGCGGCCTATTTTGCCAAAATAAGGTTGTCCAGAGCACAGAAACAGCCTACGGGTTGATCATAGATAGTGAATGTGACCGATGGAGTATAACATTGTAAAATTGGTGTTATCTGTTTCAGCGGGAGATTCATGGGTTGAAATTCTAGTTTGATATCCCCGCTGCGATCAATCAAGATCTAAAAACTAAAAATAGATCGGTGGTTGATTGGTTCAGAATC
>CM069159.1:32966418-32973918 GCA_035221665.1 Okamejei kenojei | reverse complement strand
GCACCACCATTTAATGTGATCATGGCTGATCATCCCCAATCAGTACCCCGTTCCTGCCTTCTCCCCATATCCCCTGACTCCGCTATCTTTAAGAGCCCTATCCAGCTCTCTCTTGAAAGCATCCAGAGAACCTGCCTTCACCGCCCTCTGAGGCAGAGAATTCCACAGACTCACCACTCTCTGTGAGAAAAAGTGTTTCTTCGTCTCCGTTCTAAATGGCTTACTCCTTATTCTTAAACTGTGGCCCCTGGTTCTGGACTCCCCCAACATCGGGAACATGTTTCCTGCCTCTAGCATGTCTAAACCCTTAACAATCTTATATGTTTCAATGAGATCCCCCTCATCCTTCTAAACTCCAGAGTGTACAAGCCCAGCTGCTCCATTCTCTCAGCATATGACAGTCCCGCCATCCCGGGAATTAACCTTGTAACGAGTTCTAAATTCTCGCCTTCCTTTGGGTATTGACATTTCTACTGAATTTCCCTTTGGCATTTATTGGCAGTTCTCTTACATTTGTAACCCTAATTTTGGTCTCAAACTACACGGACAGATCTCTACATCCAGCCTATCAAGTCCTTTCAAAACGCAAAAATATCTCTACTTTGAAATAGTTTCTGACATTTAGAAGCTGAATGTGGTTTTAAGATGCTATATTGTCTCACGTTCTAATTTGTTCTTTCAACTTTAGGACGGCCAGCACATCAGTCTTCTCTTCCACCTCAAAATCTAAATGCTTTTGAAATTTGAACTCTAAAACTGGGTGATAAGTTCATAAATATATGTTATTGGAGCAGAATTAGTCCATTCGGCCCATCAAGTCTACTCCGCCATTCAATCATGACTGATCTATCTTTCCCTCTCAACCCCATTCTCCTGCCTTCTCCTCATAATCCCTGACAACTGTAGTAATCAAGAATCTACCAATCTTTGCCTTAACAGTATCCAATGACTTGGCCTCCACAGCCTTCTGGGGCAATGAATCCAACAGATTCACCACCCTCTGACTAAAGAAATTCCTCCTCATCTCCGTTCTAAAAGTATGTCCTTTTATTCTGAGGCTGTGGCCTCTGGTCCGAGACTCTCCCACTAGTGGAAACATCCTGAAGGGTCTCGACCCGAAACCTCACCCATTCCTTCTCTCCAGAGATGCTGCCTGTCCCGCTGAGTTACTCCAGCTTTTCGTGCCTATCTTCAGTGGAAACATCCTCCCCACATTCACTCTATCCAGGCCTATCACTTATTTATCTTCTTATTTATCTTCTTTTTCCCTGGACAGCTGTGAGATCGGGAGCTTGCAAGCAGTGGCCACTGACCTCTCTCCTCCTTCCCTTTGGTGTAGGATAGCCTGGACTTGTTGCTGAACAAGATGGAGAAGGCCAGACTGCAGTGGGAGAAAGCAGCAACAAAATTTACACTCAGACCACAAGCAGAAACTGCTTGAATTTGGGCTCAACCCGCTGGACATCTAGCGCAAGGGGTGGCAGCGGTGAAACTGTCCGAGTGTCCCTGTCTCCACTCAAAACCTACTCACTTGCCCTGTGTCAGGATATTGACCATGAATCTGAAGTTCCTCTTTTTTTTAGAGAATTTGTTTTTAGGAAAGAGTATTCCAACAAATAAAGTGTTATTATTTTTTGATCACTTTACGATCTGGGTTTGGTACAGCATCATTTTTATCTCAAGCAGGGCATTATCTGAATTATTACACCGTCTAAATACTGGAGAAATCCTCACTTTCAAGTGTAAAAGAAAAGTCTATGGTTACCTGATACATCAGATCATTTCAACTAATTTCTAAATATTGCAGCACAATATTTAATCCCGGTTCTGAAACATTATTATTAGTCTTTCTTTGTTTCCCATTCAAAGTCGTGATAGTTTGCTTATAAAATCGCGAGTCCTCTTTCTTCAAACTTGAATTCGTTGTGCCAGAGGAAGTTCCTTGCTGTAGTTTTATTTTCTCTCCCCATTCTGGGCTGAGAGTGATGCGTCGTCCACCCAGATTCTCTCATTCCCCTGCACACACAAACAAACAGGACCAGAAACACAGAGTGGTGCCCAAACCATAGTTATGCCAGCACTTTAAGTATTGTATGACTTTCGCCACACGATATGATTAAGCTCACATCATTAAGGTCATAAGTGTGATAGGAGTAGAATTTAGGCCATTCGGTCCATCAAGTCTACTCTGCCATACAATCTTGGCTGATCAATCTAATCCCATTCTCCTGTCTTCTCCCCATAACGTCTGACACCCGTACTCATCAATAAAAGGAGGTTTAGACAAGGGTGTTGCCTGGACTGGAGTGCTTGAGCTATCAGAAGTAATTGGATAGGCATGGTCTGTTTTTTCCCTGGAATCTAGGAGGCTGAGATGGTACAGATTTATGAGAGGCATTGACACGGTAGACACCCCAGGAGTCTGGTTCCCATGGTAGGGTGGTTAAAAACTCAATGTGAGAGCAGAACGAATCAAAGGGAAAGTGATGGGCAGGTTCTGTAGTGTATATACAGACCAAGCAGCTGCCAGAGGAAGTAGTACAGGTGGGTACAATTACATTATTTAAGAGCATTTGGGGACAGTTAAACGGATAGGAAAGGTTTCAAAAGATTTGGGCCAAATGGGATTAGCATAAATGGGCATCTCGGTCAGCATGAGTGAGTTGGGCTGAAAGGCCTGTTTTCATACGGTGAAACTATATGAACTCTCAAATTATGAACACCACACGCACAATGTGCCCACAAATGCACACCAAAAAAACTAGGCTGCAGAATGCCTAGATTGTCCCTAATTTTGCTGTTACCAAGTTGCATAAATAGAAATATAGAGATAGAAATAGGTGCAGGAGTAGGTCGGCCATTCGGCCCTTCGAGCCTGCACCGCCATTCAATATGATCCATGGCTGATCATCCAACTCAGTATCCCGTACCTGCCTTCTCTCCATACCCCCTGATCCTTCCAGTCACAAGGGCCACATCCACTTAAATATAGCCATGAACTGGCCTCAACGAACCTTCTGTGGCAGACAATTCCAGAGATCACCACTCTCTGTGTGAAAATGTTTTTCTCATCTCGCGGTCCTAAAAGATTTTCCCCTTATCCTTAAACTGTGACCCCTTGTTCTGGACTTGCCTCCGCCCCCAACATCGGGAACAATCTTCCTGCAATCTAGCCTGTCCAACCCTTAAGAATTTTGTAAGTTTCTATAAGATCCCCTACTCAATCATCTAAATTCTAGCGAGTACAAGCCGAGTCAGTCCAGTCGTTCTTCATATGGAAGTCCTGACATCCAGGAATCAGTCCTGGTGAACCTTCTCTGTACCCCCTCTATGGCAAGAATGTCTTTCCTCAGATTTGGAGACCAAAACTGTACGCAATACTCCAGGTGTGGTCTCACCAAGACCCTGTACAACTGAAGTAGAACCTCCCTGATTCTATACTCAAATTCCTTTGCTATGAATGCTAAAATACCATTCGCTTTCTTCGCTGCCTGCTGCACCTGCATGCCTACTTTCAATGACTGGTGGTACCATGACACCCAGATCTCGTTGCATCTCCCCTATTCCTAATCGGCCACCGATAATAGATAATAGTTACTGGGGGGGGGGGATCTTTCCTGTTTTCGGCACCAAAGTGGATAACCTCACATTTATCCACATTATACAGCATTGCATGCATTTGCCCACTCACCCACCTATCCAAAGTCATCCTGCAGCCTCCTAGCATCCTCCTCACACCTACCACTGCCCCCCAGCTTCGTGTCGTCTGCAAACTTGGAGATGTTGGATTCAATTCCCTCGTCCAATCAATTAAACATGATATATATTGTAAATAGCTGATGGGTCCCAGCACTGAGCCTTGCGGTACCCACTAGTCACTGCCTGACATCTGAAAAGGACCCGTTTACTCCTACTCTTTGCTTCCTGTCTGCCAGCCAGTTCTCTATCACAGCAATACTGAACCCCCAATACCATGTGCTTTAAGTTTGTATACTAATCTCTTATGTGGGATCCTTGTCGAAAGCCTTCTGAAAGTCCAGATATAACATATCCACTGGTTTCTACCTTATCCACTCTGCGTAGTTACATCCTCGAAAAATTCTATAAAGATTCGTCAGACATGATTACCTTTCGTAAAATCCATGTGGACTTTGTCCAATGATTTCACCACTTTCCCAAAATGTGCTGCTATCCCATCTTTAATAACTTACTCTAGCAGTTTCCCCACTACCGATGTTAAGACTAACTGGTCTGGTAATTTCCCGTTTTTCTCTCCTCCCCCCTTTTAAAAAGTGGGGTTTTATCCTGTATTTGTACACTGTGAGTGGCCTCGATTTGTAATCATGTATGTCTTTCTGCTGATGGATGGATGGATTCTCAAACCAAATGTCATATTAATGGCAATGTAACACCAAAGTAACTGCAGTGACAAATGCAAGAATGCATGAAAAAGTTTCATCGCTTTGTACACTTAGCTCTGAAAGACGCTACATAATATATACGGGGCTCGCAAAGGATCACAGACACACTCATTCAGCAGTACACACACTCACTCACACTGCACAACTCAGTCATGACTACTCCCTGTCACAAACAAGTGAATGTACTTTCACTAGGGAGTAAGCACGCATTCACTGTAACACAAATTGTAATTTGTTCAACTATTATTCAAATTTTTTTCCCCCATCTTTACCCTCAAAAATGTACAATGATGACCATGTCACTGGTGGGTGACGTGCGCTGTGGTAACGACTCTACTGCCCGTTAAAGGTCATGGGTAATAATTGTAGCTAACCATTAAGAGAAGTGCGAACCAAAGCAGTAGTTTACAGGTGCTGTAAACACAGTATGTGGGCTTAACTACCACACGGGGAGCTGGCGTGAATCTACCACAATCAAATCATCAGATCATTATCAAAGTGCAGTTTGAGAGACCGTACTCTTTTTATAATTGGCTGTGAATTTCCTGCCGTTACAGTAGCACTGTGTATCAAAGTTATTTGACAGTGTGTGACTCTGGGAAACCCTGAGCTGGTGAAAGATACACTACACGCTTGCAGCTTTTCGTTTTGATTTTACCAATGAATGATAATAGATAAGCAGAGATATACAAATGTAACATATAATACCGAAAAATGCAGACATCAGGCAGGGGACAAGTGTAAGGTCAGGTAAGCCTGGTTGAATATGCTGCTCCCTGCTGCACTGTCTGAGGTGCTGTGGCTAGTACAGTGTGACAGCTCAGAGAGATGGGGGCACGGGGGGGGGGGGGGGTGTTTCATCCCGAACCAAAGATACTTGATGAAGAAGGGTCTCAACCCTAAAAACGTCACCATTCCTTCTCTCCAGAGATGCTGCCTGTCCCACTGAGTTACTCCAGCATTTTGTGTCTACCTTCGGTTTTAAACCGGCGTCTGCAGTTCCTTCCTACACTTTCTGTTCTTGCACCTGTTCCACTTTATTCTGTGAAATCCCACCTCACCTGCTTTACTTCAGTTTACTGTGACGTGTACCAAGATACAGTGAAAAGCTTTTGTTGCGTGCTAACCAGTCAGCGGAAATGATATACATTATTACAATCGAGCCACCCACAGTGTACAAATACAGGATAAAGGGAATTAACGTCTATGCGAAGATAAAGGTGGCCGTATTAAAGATAATGGAGGGTCTCAATGAGGTAGATAGTAGCTCGGGAGAGCTCTCGAGTTGTTGATGGACGGGTCAGTGCCTTGCCTATATTCTTGCCCTGTAACCACATCCCTTTAATTCATCAGTTTCAGATTTTAAAGTTGTTGACTGATTAATTCTCTGCTTTCAGCGTTTAGTTCGTAATTTCTGCTGCCTTTTTAGTTAGTAGATACAGCATGGAAAGCAGACCCTTCGGTCCACCAAGTCCGTGCCGACCGCTCATCGCCTGGTTCTATGTTGTTCCACTTTCATCCACTCCCTACACAGAATGGGGGAATTTTACAGAGATACAAAATAACTACAAACCTGGACGTCTTTGGGGTGTGGGAGGAAACTGGAGGCACAGGAGGGAAACCCACGCAGAACATGCACACTCCACCCAGACGCATTTGAGATCAGGAGTTGAAACAGTGTGTCTACCTACGCTGTGAGGCAGAGCTCGGACCAGTTGTTGCCAAAAATGTGCCCTTTGTTACAATCCTATCTTCATTGTGAAGGCTCCCGGAAGCACTCCACCATGGAACACCACCTTGGTAAAGGTTTTGACTTGGCCTTCAACCAGAGACTCCAATAAACAGTCTTGGCCTGTGGTGACCATTTCAGGGGGAATCCTAGTAATCCCTCCATGGGAAAGTGGCGGCTAGCAGTGCAGGGCTGGAACGTGTTGTAGAAGGCATCTTCTTCCCTGCAACTGGCCCACACCACACACCACTGACCCAACCGATTCTCAGAGATCCATGGCCCACACTTCCACATCAACATCTGTGGTACTCACCTTCCACAGCTGACGAAGGAAAACGGTACGATCTTTGGGACAGTCGGCACACATCTTGAGCTCATCGACACAGTTTTTCTATCAATATTTTAATGCCAAAATTAATTAGAAACAGTAGAATAGGAAAAGCAGCAATACCTGTAACGTGTTTTAATTGCACTCCAGATATTTTCTCCCCAAGGTATCCAGGACTGATTCATGGCCATTAATCTTTAATCATTGCAACTTTCAGTTCCAATGTTCTGTGACCAGCAACCTAGAGAATGGCGTATCTCTTTCTCAAGGAATTTTTAGTTTAGATTGATTGAGAGAATACAACACTGAAACAGGCCTATTGGCCTACCAACGATACCACAGGACTAGCGCTATCCTTATACCCACTAGGGACCATTACAATTTTACCAAACCAAATTAACCTACATCCTGTATGTCTTTGGAGTGTGGGGATGGAAATTGTCCCTGCACAAATTGAGGGACAATTTACATTCTATTACCAAGCAAATTACCTACAAAATCTGTGGCGTCTTTGGAGTGTGGGAGGAAACCATGAGCACCCGGAGAAAACCCACGAGGTCACGGAAGAGAACTGTACCAAAATCCTCACAGACAGGACTGTAGTCAGGATCTAACCCGGGTTCTCTGGAGCTGTGAGGCAGCGACTCTTACCGCTGCTCCACTGTGCGTGTTAAACGCAGTCTCATTTTTATCTGTTCTGTTCACCAGATTTGAAGCAGGATGTTATGATCAATAGGCAGTGGACTGGGCCAAGCAAGGATCCCACTCATACTTTCACTGCCTTTGTTCACGCATTTCCTAATCAGCAGCTTCATAGACATTCAGCCAGTAAACCGCGAGGGACGGTAGAGAGAGACTGTGAATGTTTAACAGTGTCTGTTAACAGCTTACAGTATAAAACTGTAAAACAGTTTTATTCCTGTCCAGATATTACACTCAAAGCTTTCACAGACGAACAAGTTCCACTCGCCTTCACAATCCTGTACCCGGCCTGGGCAATGTTTAAATATATCTCTCTATGG